>QJPP01004412.1:0-21354 GCA_003996215.1 Jaltomata sinuosa
AAAAAAGTCTTACAATATAATGAAACGATCAATCTTCCAATATCCAAGAGCAAGAAATACCAAGAACTCACGAACGAATCAAGAACACGAGTTCAATACAAATGAACCGTGTTGTTTCTCTCAAAAAATAACTAAAACGTGTTTTAACTAATGGGTGAATGAATAAATAAAATAAACCTATCATAGGGTATTTATAGGAGTAATAGAAGCCAAATCCAAAACGGGCTAGGAATCCCCAAAACGCGGGCAGCCGCTTGACGCCACTGCCTTAACTTGACGGCCAGGCTTGACGGACCGTCATGGCAGTGACGGACCGTCGCCTGGACCGTCACTGCTAGGAAGTGGTGCCGCCTGAAGGTCTGCCTTGGTGTGACGATCCCAGTGACGGACCGTCACATGTGTGACTGGCCGTCACTCTTAGGCAGAATGTTGTTTTTCCCGTATTTCCTTCCGTTTCCGTGTTTGTTTCCATTTCCTACAAATACAACATAAAAACATCAAAAACAACAATGGTTGCTTGAAAACGTACGATTGTTCTTAGTAAAAAGGAGTCGAAAGTGACGTAAAATGGCATCACATCAACACCCTCAACTTAAAACGTTCGCTTGTCCTCAAGCAACATAACATAAAAACAATACTACGACTCAACTAAGAAACATACTCATGTCTATAGCAACTCATGGTCATTCAAAACTTATTCAATTAAATCAAGCTCCCTCGTAACACACGAATGTATGAAACACTAACTTGCAAGGATCCAAACATGTCATTCCGATATGATAGAATATCATGCATACACACACGCAGCTATCCTAACAATCAATAGACAATATAGACATCTTGGTGCCCTCACCACAAAGAAATCCCACACACAAGATTTGGGACTAGGTAAGCGCTCACACTAACAAACGATTTCAAACAATGCACATGCGATACCATAGGCTTGCCCTTACTATTCTATTTCGGTTCTTCAGAAAGCTACTCAGGATCACTACAGGACTTGTTTAGGATTGTCATGAGGCTTCGGGTGCAGGTAGGATACATTTAGGGGTTAGTGACTAAGCCCTCCTTGGAACTACCGACATCTTATCACATCACGTTACTTTGTCCATCCTTATTCACCTCTTTATTCCCTTCTTTCTAGCTACAGGTGCGGCCTCTATATTTTGACAATTCTTTTTATTACTTTTTCAATCTTTTTCACTTCTTTTTATTTTTCTTTTCTTAGGCACACACCCGGACTTTTCATTCTATTCACACTAACCATCTCCATCCTCTCTTTCTTATCATTCACCTCTATAGTAGCCACCCTCAACTTAAGCTGATTGCCTGCGTTGAGGTGCATAGTATCCATAGCAGGACCAGGGCCAAAACAGGGTTTACCTCTATAGTAGCCACCCTCAACTTAGGCTGATTGCCTGCGTTGAGGTGCACAATGTCCAAGGAAGGACCAGGGCCAAAATAGGGATTCAACAATTAAACGGGAATGGTGACAGGTTATTGAAAGAATAAGGTCAATTATGGCTCAAACAGGGATCAAAAGGGATTATTTAGATTTGGACGGTCTTTCAGGTTAAGTGGACTGCACACAAAAAGAGCCTGTGATCCTTTCCTAAGCAACCAAACTTTGAACTTAACAAAATAGACCGGGCAAGTTCTAGATGCATGCACAGAGTAAGAATTTATGACAATAATCTCACACGCTCTTGGCACCAAGAAACTATATCGCTACCAACTATCAACTGACCGCTTGGCTTAAGCATACTCATTCTATTCATAATCACACAATGACATACAAGGATCCAGACAGTCAATTGTTTCAACATAAGCTTAAAACCAGAAAATTTTTACGGGGCCTCGTTTTTAGACAAGAACAACGCATGCTTGCTATAGACACTAACAAAAAAAAATGTTTAAAATAACCTAAACATGCCGGTTCTACTAGATAGCACACCGGAGGGAAAAGAAATCGGCAACAAAAACCCTCGGTGGTGACTCACAGGTTTCCCAACACCCTCAACTTAGACTCATGCATTGTCCCCAATGCATATATGTGAAAGCTAAAAACTATGAGAATAAAGGAATACCGGACTGAAGTTGGAGATCGCCAGGGTCTCCAAAATAAGAGAACTCGATGGAGTGTGGCGTTCCAGCTTTCTCTTTGGGCTCCATCGCTAGTCGCGACAACTTCTTTGCTCTTTCTTTGTAGATTCTCTTGCGGTGTTTTCGTTTTCTAGATTTAATTTCACCGCCTTCCTCTACATGTTTACGCTCTCGCACCATACTTCTTACAACAGCTAGAGTCTCGCCCAAACTCTTCTCCTCAAGGTGCACATCCGCAGGAGCTTCCTCAATAGCATTGATGACCGCGACCACCCTCATGTCACTTGGTTGCTTCATTACTCTGGACACATCGAACTTGACCATTTCATTGTTCAGCCTGAAGGTCAGTTCGTTTTTCTCCATGTCAACCAAGGCTCTTGCTGTGGCTAGCAATGGTCGTCCCAAGATGATGGGAACTTCGTAATCTACTTCGCAATCCAAGATCACAAAGTCAGCTGGGAAGATAAGCTTGCCAATCTTTACTAGCACATCAGACAATATCCCTACGGGTCGCTTTACCGAACGGTCAGCCATCATCACTCTCATGGACGTTGGTTTAGGAGCTCCCAAACCCAATTTTTCATACACTACTAGCGGCATCAAATTGATACTAGCACCAAGATCACACATAGCTCTTCCGAAGTTGAGCTTCCCGATAGTACATGGAACAGTGAACGCACCTGGATCTCCTTTCTTTTCCACTAATGACCTAGAGGAAATAGCGCTGCAGTGATGGAGGTTGTCTTCCGGCTCAAAACTTACCGTCCTCTTCTTTGTAATCAAGTCCTTCATGAACTTTGCATACCCGGGCATTTGTTCCAGCGCTTCCACAAATGGTATGTTTATTGAAATTTGCTTCAGCATGGTCATGAAGTTCAGGAACTTACCATCGTCAGCTTTCTTCTTCAACCGCTGGGGGAAAGGAGGTGGGTGTCGAAACATCATAGTTGGAAGCTTTTCAGCTTCCTTGTGTTTCTCCGCGGGCTTTGGAGTTTCCTCCTCTACTGCCTCTACATCATCCGCAACATCACCTTGATTCTGAACTACCGGATGTGATTCCGGTAATATTTTTCCTCTTCTTGTGGTGATCGCCATACAGCTAGCGTCATTCCTCGGATGAGTCGTATCACTCGGCAAGGTACCTGTCTTCCTTTGGTTTAAAGATGCCGAGATCTGACCCACTTGCTGCTCCAATTGCTTGATTGCGGTTGAGTGTGACTCCACTACTTGACTCAACGTTGATAATTCCGTCCGCATTGCCTTTACTCCAGAGTCAGTCGATTCCACCTTCAGCAACATCTTCGCCATCATGTTCTCAAGTTTGGACGTCTCAGCCTCGCTGCCAGTTTTATCCCGATTGCCCGGTGGTATATACACCCCACCTCTATCGGTGTTGTTCCTCCAGTTTCCTTGGTCGCGCTCTTTGTAGCCACTTTTCTCATAGTGGTTATCTCGCTGATAGTTCCGACCTTGGTTTCCCTGGCCATTGGCCTGGAAACCCCCCAAGTAATTTGCCTCCTCAGTCTCTGTACCTTGGGAACCCACAGCTTGTACCTTCTCTATACTTCCTGACGTCAAGTGCCTTGTCAGGAGATCCAACTGCGTTTTCAGGTGCGCCATGTCTTGGTCGCGCTCCTCCTCTTTCCTACGCTGCTCAGCTGACATACCAACTGTATAGGTGCTAGCGGCAACCTCTGAATCTCGTGTGTGCCAGGCCCTGTTGGTCTTGGTGAGCCTGTCTAAAATAGCTGTGGCGTCGGCAAAAGTGCGACCCATAAACGCTCCACCTGCTGCATTATCCAATGTCGGCTTGGTAGCCGAATTTAGTGCCCTGTAGAATGTCTGCATCAAGAATTCGTTGTTCAGCTGATGGTTGGGGCACTGTGTCAGCTTCTTCTTAAATCGCAACCAAGTCTCGTGCAGTGCTTCGTGCGGTTGCTTCCTGAAGTTGCTAATCTCGTCCCTCAACTGTATCATCCGAGAGGGAGGAAAGAACCTTTCTAGGAAAGCTCCTCTCAACTCTCCCCACGTTGCGATAGAGTCGGGGGTCAATTCTGTTAACCACAAAGCTGCCTCATCAGACAGAGACAATGGAAACAACCTGAGCCTGATCGCTGTCTGACTCACTCCTGGCAATTCGAAGGATTTGCAAATGCCCACGAAATTCATCAAGTGCTGATTTGCATCGTCACCAGCAACACCCCGGAACACTCCTCTCAAGTTCAACAGCTGGATCATCGTGCTAGTGATGTTGAACTTGGCTCCGGGCGGTAGCGGTGGAACAATAATGGCGCCCGTAGCGCCAGCTCCATCTAAATCGAGATCCTCATCATTCCGTTCCACATCATCCTGCAGACCACCAGCATTCAAATTTTGTTGGGCCTGCAGTTCTGCAGCGATCCTTGCTGCGTCTAATTGTGCGGCCATATTCTGCCTCAATGTTCTCGCAAGTTCGGGGTCGTAAGGTAGAATTTGTTCCCCCGAACCTCGGGTACTTGGCATGCACAACCTGTACCCTGTCCAACAACAAAAACAACAAACAAAAATAAAAGCAGGAACTTATGACTAAAAGTCAACTAAACACACCAGACTTAATCAAAAACCGTATTCCCCGGCAACGGCACCACTTTTTGATAACGCTCAAACTACACTTCTAATTAAAGAAGCGTAAGCGATCGTTGTCAAGTAAAGAACCCAAACAAAGGTTGGGGTCGAATCCCACAGAGAATATGGTGACGATTAAGACTTTAGTGAAGTAGATGACTAGTGATCAATTGTTTCTGATAAATAAAGAAGGGGGGGTTTTTGTGAACAATTCGTAAACAAAAGCAACAATAATGTAAAAGAAATAATCAATAGGAGAGAATGAACTAGGGACGTGTTCACCATGGCGTTGTAACAATGTCGATTCTAGGCTTAACCGGGTTCTTTCTATATGCGTGTCACGATGTGATTGCGTCAATTGTATCGTCTAAACGTCTCTCGACCAAATAAACAAATTTCCTTTTCTATTCTCTCAACCTCGAAAAGATGTGCTTTTTAGCGTTCAATCCTAACATCAAGTAGATTAATCCAGTTACGGCATTAATCATTAGACGAGAGTTAGTAGTCTCGAATCCTTGTTGTTAATCAAGTTTTCCCGGTTTTAATCTCTTTAATCAAGCAAATTAAACCTAGGCATGTTCTAATATTTGCAACCACTAGAAAACGTGACATAAAGGATGATTAACAACGTGACTACATGTAAATTGAACCCAACGCTACCCGGAATCTAAATCGCTACGTTTGCCATGGCTCCCACAACCCTAGTTGCGGGAGTTTTAGTTACTCATGCTCGAAGAAGAAGAGAAAATAGTTGTATTCATAATAAAGGGAAGAAAAAGTCTTACAATATAATGAAACGATCAATCTTCCAATATCCAAGAGCAAGAAATACCAAGAACTCACGAACGAATCAAGGACACGAGTTCAATACAAATGAACCGTGTTGTTTCTCTCAAAAAATAACTAAAACGTGTTTTAACTAATGGGTGAATGAATGAATAAAATAAACCTATCATAGGGTATTTATAGGAGTAATAGAAGCCAACTCCAAAACGGGCTAGGAATCCCCAAAACGCGGGTAGCCGCTTGACGCCACTGCCTTAACTTGACGGCCAGGCTTGACGGACCGTCATGGCAGTGACGGACCATCGCCTGGACCGTCACTGCTAGGCAGTGGTGCCACCTGAGGGTCTGCCTTGGTGTGACGGTCCCAGTGACGGACCATCACATGTGTGACGGGCCGTCACTCAGGCCGTCACTCTTAGGCAGAATGTTGTTTTTCGCGTATTTCCTTCCGTTTCCGTGTTTGTTTCCATTTCCTACAAATACAACATAAAAACATCAAAAACAACAACGGTTGCTTGAAAACGTACGATTGTTCTTAGTAAAAAGGAGTTGAAAGTGACGTAAATTGGCGTCACATCAGGAATATCAAAGGCCGGGTGGCATGCTTCAAGATATTGACCTTCCCACTTGGAAATGGGAAGCAATCAATATGGACTTTATTACGGGTTTGCCTCGTACTCAAAGGAAACATGACACCATTTGGGTGATCGTTGATCGGATGACCAATACAACAGATGATTATGCCAGACTCTACATTTGGGAGATAGTCCGATTGCATGGTGTTCCTTTGTCTATAATTTCTGATAGAGGCCCTCAGTTTACATCTCAGTTTTGGAAGTCATTTCAGAAAGGTCTTGGTACCAAGGTAAAGCTTAGCACAACTTTTTATCCTCAGGCAGACATCCAGGCATAGAGTACTATTCAGGCCTTGGAGGATATGTTGATATCTTGTGTGATCGATTTCAAAGGTAATTGGGATGATCACTTACCTCTTATAGAGTTTGCCTACAACAACAACTTTCACTCTAGCATCCAGATGGCTCCATATGAGGCACTTTATGGCCGAAGGTGTAGATCTCCTATTTGTTGGTTCGTGGTTGGAGAGGCAGCCTTGATTCGTCCAGATTCTATGCATGAGACCATGGAGAAAGTTCAGCTTATTCGGGAGAGGTTGAAGACCGCTTAGAGTTGACAAAAATCTTATGCGGATGTGAGGAGAAGGGAGTTGGAATTTGAAGTTGATGATTGGGTTTTCCTTAAGGTTTCACCCATGAAGGGTGTGATGAGGTTTGGCAAGAAAGGAAAGCTTAGTCCCCTTTTTGTAGGTCCTTATCAGATTTCGAAGAGAGTTGGTAGTGTTGCTTATGAGTTGGAGTTGCCAACGGAGTTGGAAACGGTTCATCCAGTTTTCCATGTTTCCTTGTTGAAGAAGTGTGTTGGTGATCTGACATTGATTGTTCCTTTGGAAGATATGGGTGTGAAGGATAGTCTCACTTATGAGGAGATCCCTGTGGAGATCCTTGATGGTCAGATTCGGAGGTTGAGGAACAAAGAAGTCGCTTCGGTGAAGGTCCTTTGGAGGAATCATCTTGTTGAGGGTGCTACTTGGGAAGCGGAAGAGGCCATGAAGGCCAAATATCCTCATATCTTTCCTCTCGATTTAGTTTTGGCTTGAGGTACTAGTTTCCTCCTTAGTATGTCCCTCTGATTCTATTCCACTGGTTTCTCTCATGATCCTAGCATGCATACATGTTTTATGAAGTTAGTTTATCGTGTTTTCAAGTTAAGAAATTCAGTTCTCATGATTACCCCTTGATTTCTATGTTTTCATGTTTGGTTGGGCTGTTTTCCCCTCAGTTTCCCTTGTTTAGTCTTCATTCAAGGATGAATGATCCCAAGGGAGAGATATTGTAACACCCCAGAAACGTATCCAGCTATTTAAGTTTAAAACTCCAGAAATTTTTTATGTTCCAGGGTTTACGGGTCCAACCATGGATCGTGGTTCGAACCACGACTCGTGGAAGGAAATCGTGGAATAAAAAATGCTGACTGACAGTGTTCCCAGGAACCACGAGTCAAAAGACAACTCGTCGTTTGAACGACGGGTCCGTCCTGTTGACTCGTGGATGGCCTTCAGAGGATTGATTTTCTTCCCAAGTTCCTCCAGGATCCACGATTCTAGTCTACGACTCGTCGTCTGAACGACGAGCTGTAGTCTTGAGTCGTGGTTTGACCATAAGTCAACTGAGCTTTCCAATCTATGACTCATTTCTACGGTCCGTGATTCATTCTACGGGTCCGTCCTGTTGACTCATAGAAATGAATCCGCAACATGAATTTCCCAGTCAGAGTCTATGACTCAGAATCACGATCCATCATTCAGACCATGACTCGTAGACTGAGTCGTGGTCACTGAAAGTTGACTGATTTTCCAGCTTTACTCTATTTAATTTCCTGGGGCATTTTGGTCATTTTCCACCCTATTGTCTACTAAGTTAAGTCGTTTTGACTACTTTTAGAAGGGTTTTCACCCATATTATCCTAAGTCTATCCTAAGTTCCTCATTCTTCTCTCAAAAAGGAAAATTCTCCTCCAAGCTCAAGTCTCCAAGCTCCAAGTCAAGCCTCTTAATCTTTTCCAAATCAGGTGGGTAATCTTCCACCAAGGTATGTGGGTCTTTAAAAATGGGTTCCTTTCACCCTTGTGCCCAAATCCCCAATTCTTATGTTGAATTATGAACTTATGAAATTAGGGTTTTGATCTAAAATTTGGGGAAAGTTTATGAAATCAGCTTCTATGTTTAAATTCATGGTTTTCTATTGATTACTCATGATTTCATTATGATTCTCTTATTGGTTTTAAAGGCCCAAGCATGAAAGTTGATATCTAGCATGAGCCCATGAAATGGCATGTTTTCAAGAGAAAGTTGGCATGGTTAGATATTATGGCTTTTATGTACTTATGAAAATGCATGCCTATTTCCTCAAGTATGAATTTAGAAAGAAAAGCATGTTTTGAACTATGGCTATGCTAAGTCTATATATGTATGAATTTGAAATGCATGCCATCAGATATATCTTATTGATTTTCAAACAGTGTTGACATCAGATATGTCACCAGTTATGAACAACTTTAACATCAGATATGTCATTGGTTATAAACAGCTTTGACCTCAAATATGTCATCGGTATTATATGAGATATATGTATGTTTTGGGAGTAGTATTTAGCACCGAGTTGGACTGGGTGAGAGTACCCTTAGTCCCAGAACTACGTGACCCCGTAGGTATTAAGTCGCCTCTGTTGGGCATCAGTATTTAGTGATCACGCCACAGTAATGCCTTTATACTCTGGCAAGGTATATTGGGTCCTCTCGATGGGGAGGATACATCAAATTCCTTGTAACTCACATGGTCTATGTCGGTTAGAGAACCTCCCACAGAAAATAATTTATGCTTTTAAAACTTGCATTTGACTCTTATTCAGATTTCAGACTTATTACTTATGATTATGTTTCAGCTTATAGTAAGTTTAGAGTCATTGCACTCAATTTTATCTTTAAAAGCACGATTTCAGTCATTTAAGTATACTTATCACGTTTTCATCATGTTCATGCATTGCTCATATACTTAGTACATTCCATAGTACTAACGCATATTGCGCTACATCCTTTTATGATGCAGATTCAGGCACCCCTTCCCAACTTCGTGGCTAGAGTTCCCGGCCACTCACGATCAGCTTTGGTGAGTCCTCATAGTTCGAGGACTAGACTTTATTCTAGTTTTTCTATGCTTCCTTTCCTTCCAGATTGTTGAGTTAGTTGGGGTATCGTCCCATCAACTCTTTATGCTAGTTGTAGAGGCTTTTCAGACATAGTGTTGTTGGGTTCCGCTGGATGATTGTACCTCTTGATTCGACTTTCTATTTATGATATTCTGAGTCTTTATCTATGATTGCTTTCGCTTATATTTTTTTATGGTTGAAAATGCTATGACCAAGGGTTAGCTTGGAATCCTTGTGGTCTCAAGTCCTGTATTACGTCTAGGGGGTAACCTCAGGGTGTTACAGTAAGGTAATATCCAGGGAATTCAGGGACGTCATGTTAGACTCCGGTGGAATGCTACATTTCAGAGAAAGGATTTGTGTTCCTCGGGTTAATGATATATTCAAAAAATCTTGGCAGAAGCTCATGGTTCACAGTACTCAATTCATCCGGGTGTGACTAAAATGTACAGGAACTTGAGGTAGTGTTACTGGTGGCTCGAGATGAAAAGGGACATAGACGACTTTGTGTCCAAATGTCAGAACTGCCAGCAGGTAAAGTATGAACATCAGAGACCTACAGGACTACTTCAGAGAATGCCAATTCCAGAGTGGAAGTGGGGAAGGATATCTATGGACTTTGTGGTGGGTCTTCCCAGGACATTGGGGAAGTATGACTCAATTTGGTTCATTGTTGAAAGGCTAACCAAGTTTGCTCACTTCATTCCGGTCAACAATTCACAGCAATTGGCTAAGATCTACGTGAAGGAGATTGTGAGATTGCATGGGGTTCCACTGTCCATCATTTCAGATAGGGGTACGCAGTTCACCTCTAAATTTTAGGGCAAGCTACACTAAGAGTTGGGTACACAACTCACTGTTAGCACAACCTTCCATCCTCAGACTGATGGTCAGTAGGAGAGGATGATCCAGGTATTGTAGGACATGCTGAGAGCATGTGTGATAGACTTCAGGGGCCATTGGGACCAGTTCCTACCATTTTGCAAATTCTCGTACAACAATAGCTACCACTCCAGTGTTGACATGGCACCATTCGAGGCGTTGTATGGGAGGATCTGCAGATCACCAGTTGGGTGGTTTGAGAAAGACGATGTAAAGCCTTTGGGAGTGGAATTGGTAAAGGAAGAGCAAGAAGAGGTAAGGGGCATTCAGACCAAATTGCTGGCTTCCCAAAGCAGGCAGAAGGAGTATGCAGATCGCAAGGCCCGAGACATGGAATTTCAGGTTGGTGAACAGGTATTGTTGAAAGTGTCACCAATGAAGGGAGTTATGTGGTTTGGTAAGAAGGGCAAGCTTAGCCCTCGGTTCATCGGTCCGTTTGATGTTCTTGAGATTGTGGGGCTAGTGGCTTACAAGTTAGCACTACCGCCCAGTTTGTCGGGCGTCCATCTGGTATTTCATGTATCCATGCATAAGCGATACTATGGGGATAGGGACTACAATATCAAGTGGGATGAGATGCTTTTCGATAAGGATCTTCGTTATGAAGAGGAACTAGTCTTGATTCTTGCTCGGGATGTCCAGAGGTTAAGGACAACGGTGATTGATATGGTAAAGGTTTAGTGGAAGCATCATCCAGTTGAGAAAGCCACTTGGGAAACCAAGAAGGACATGCGGGATAAGTACCCTCATTTGTTTGAGGATTCAGGTACTACACTTTCTTTCCATTATTTTTATAATTTTGGGTTTGATTGTTCAGGGATGAATGATGGGTAAATTGGTATCTATTGTAATGACCAAATCCTTCATTATGGGTAGTCCAATAGTGCTAAGTTTTAGAGTTAGAAAACTCCGAGTTTGGGAGTTTGAAATTCTTGGCTAGGCTAGCCTCGGCTGGTTTTAGAGCAAGGTGGAGTCTAGGTAAATCCAGGTAAGGATTGGGTTAGGTGTCTTATTTTGAGCTAGTTTTCCATGTAGCCAAGACATAAAGGAGTCTAGGAGACTTTTCAGAATCGAATTAGAGTAAGTAGAACTCCCGGAATCGCGATTGATGTGAAGGGGTTGTTTTGGATCATCGGGGGAATCAAGTGTGTTGTAAAATGGGCAAATTTTTGAAATTTCTAGACATTCTATCCGTGACGAGTGCAACGTATCCATCTTAGAGACCTCCACTATATATGTGGAAAAGACCACTATAGCGAAAGTCAAGGCAGTCAACACCGATCGGAACCGCTATAGCGGAATGCTCCCGCTATAGCGGGCTCAACGAGAATTAATGCAGAAACATTCCCCATAATGTTCAGTTTTCACAATTGCATTTTGGGAGAAGGGCAAGGCGATTCCAGGCAATTTTCCTCCATTTTCCATTATTTTTCTTCCCTAAGGTAAGGTTTCTACTCCCAAACATCATACTACTTTTCCTATGCGGTAGAATTGCTAGGAGGGAACTTGGGGAAAGGTTGGAATAACCTAGGGATGGTAGAATCTAGGGAAGAAGGGGGATTCTAGGCATGAAAGTTCTTGGGTATTGTTAAAAACAAGGTTTATTGATCGCAAGTTGTTAAATTCTCTCTTTTTATTCGTGAAAATGATAGAACTAGAGGAATTTATGGCGGGAAACTCGGGAAAAAGGGTAGAATGATCAGGTTAGTCTGGGATTTAAGATTTGGTGTAATCCAGGTAATACGCAGGCCTTGTTTGTTAATTTAAGTACTTGTATGTTGTTTTAGACCAAGAATGAGAAAGGAATCTGGAACACGGGAAAGCTCGGGTTGAGTAGAGCTTGGATCATTTCGAGGTAGGTGATGGCTTACGATTCCTGTGAATGTAGTATATTTTTGTACTCTTATCTAAGTGTTTGTATGAATTACAATGCTTAGAGGAATTGTGTAGAATATCTAAGGGTCCTATTTTACAGTCTGTGGATTGAATGGTGTGTTGCTTGTTAGTTTTACAAGTTGTTTGTTCATTATTTTACTGTTGATTAATTGACATTCGGTTGGCTCAAGTACCACGCCTGGTACGGGAATACTAACGGTTGGCTCGGGTACCATGCCTGGTATGGGTATAAAAAATAGTTGGCTCGAGTACCACACCTGGTACGGGATACTAATGGTTGGCTCGGGTACCACGCCTGGTACGTGTTTATTTTACTGTATACACAGGCTTATATTAATGAAGTGGTTTTGTTATTATTGTTTTGCTAGTTTAATTTCCGCACTTTGGTTTTGCGCTGTTAGAACGGTTAAGTTTGGGGAAGTGATGGTTCGCTCACCCCGGGGGGTTGGGTGAGTGACACTCACGGTTGTCTGGGTCGTGATAAGACTCAACCCATACAAGCAAGTAAGCGAACCGCACGAAAGAATGAAAGAAGAGAGGTGCTTCTTAGAGTGCTTCATAGCTTCCAAACGATTAGATGTGGACGTCAACACACCAATCTGTAGGACTCTATTCGACACTTTGTTCTTGTACTGAGAGACCGATAACCTCGGCTCTGATATCATCTGTCACGACCCAACCCACCGGGCCATGCGGGCGCCTACTCTAACCACCTAGATAGAGGAACCCTCACCACCCATCCAACAAGTGACATGCTGAAAATAGAAAGTAGAAAAATAACCTTTCCTTTTATTATAAAAACCTTGTTATTACAACATTTGAAAACAGAAAACACTTTTACACCTGAATTACCCCTCCCTAGGTTCTAGTCTAAATAGGTAAAAGAGCTACTACAAGATTTATACAAGAAACAAAAGACACAACTTTCATCATGGAATCGAAGGATAGAAGCTGCTGGAGATCCTCATCACCGTGAACATATGAAACATCACCAACCCTGCAACCAGACTATACCCAAAAAGGTATAGCAAGAGTAGAATCAGTACAAACACACGTACTAGTAGGCATTATTGGTTGACCCGAATCCACTCCTACCATCATATAACAAAGCAGGGAAAAACATGACTGCAAATAATGTAATTTAATTTCCATCCTCCAACCCCCTCCCCATTTTATTCAATACCAACCAACCCTTCCTACTCCTTACGCTGCCAACTCCCTCCCTTCTCAGACTACTCAAGTCATACTAACCTTAGACTTCCAAAGTCTTATCAACCTTAGACTTCCCAAGCCTTATCAACCTTAGACTTCCCAAGCCTTATCAACCTTAGACTTCCCAAGTCTCACTACTAGTCTAACCCTTAAGTCCTGACCCGGACTACCACCCTATTTACTCTACAAATCCCCAGGATTGCACATTCCAAAAACCATCCCAACTACTGTCAGTCTAGACCCATCACCCTTATAGTACCCTCTATAACAATCCGGACCCCCCAACGGTTCCCAAGAATCTCTCTTATGATAATACCCACTAGTGATGCAACGCCCAACTCTCAACCATCTCCCCAGCCTAGTTCTCACGTGTAACCAGACCAATCATATGAACATGAACAACTACAACCAACTAACCACATAAATATAGCCCGGACCCACCCAGGGATCCCCTCTAGACAACACCTAAGTGTTAAGCAGACAACCCGGCCTAATCCAAGACCAATTCAATAGATATAACAGTGTTCCTGGTCACTCAAGGACAATCCACAAATATCACATTTCAATAAAATAGCCCGATCCACTCACGGAACCAATAAAAGTCAATGCCATATAACAATATCAATGCAATGATGCAGTAAAATAAGCCCATACCAGGCGTGGTACCCAATCCAACTGTTAGTATCCCATACAAGGAATGATACCTAAGCCAACTATTTGTTATACCCGTACTAGGCGTGATACCCGAGCTAACTGTTAATATCCCATACCAGGCGTGGTACCCAAGTCAACCATTTATTATACCCATACTAGGCGTGGTACCCGAGCCAACCATTAGTATTTCCATATCAGGCGTGGTACCCGAGCCAACCTGTCACGCCCCAAACCATGGGAGGCATGACCAACACCCGGAGCCCCAAAAGGCCGAGGGTGCCAAAATAGAGTGTATCTCTGTTGAACCTGCTGGGGGTCTGAGACCGACGAGGTCTCTAAGAATTACAATTGGAAACACTGAAAGGTCAATAGTAGTTAAGAACCTCAAGGCCGACAAGGCTATTATCATAGTAGATAACTAATAACAAGGCCGACAAGGCCATACCCAACACTGATGTACATATACACGTCTACAAGCCTCTAGGAGTAAGTAAAATATCTCATATCTAGGACAGGGCCCTGGACTACCCATAAGCTGTACATATACATAACATGGTCAAAATATAAGCTAGACCTCTGACTCGTCAGCTCCAGGAAGAATGGAGCTTACCAAAATGGCTGAACTCCGCAACTCCTACTGAAGAGGTCTATCTGGGTTTCTGTCTGGACCTGCAGGCATGAATGCAGCGCCCCCAGGCAATGGGGCGTCAGTACGACAATAATGTACTGGCATGTAAGGTAGAAGCATAAAAGCAAGTCGCAAGTAGTAAATCTGAACAAGATAAAATATGAAACTTGTAAACTGTAATTGGTAAGACTCGTTAAGCTCTTTCTCCTTTATTCTTTTTAGAACACAACACATGCATTAACTCACGCTGCAACTCACTCTTTATAACCCACACTGAACCACAACAGCGCCTCGGCGCACCCTATATTTAATAGCCTCAATATGGCAGTAGCGCCTCAGCGCACACTATGTATATAATGGCCTCAATATGGCAGTAGCACCTCGGTGCACACTATGTGTATAATGGCCTCAATATGGCAGTAGCACCTCGGTGCACACTATGTATATAATAGCCTCAATATGGCAGTAGCACCTCGGTGCACACTAACACGCAAACCACACATAATAAGTGTATTACTAGATTGACCTTCAAAGCTATTCTTGTTATTTATGAAGGTTCATTTAGATAACTTCTTTAGCCTTGGCTTACTAGGTGTTGGAATCAACATACCAAACACATATAAATGGGGATTTGACTTTCTAACTTTCCTTGTATACTTTCTAAAGCTTGATTAGAGATCACAATACAAAGAAGAAACTTGACAAAAGGATAACTTACATTTCGTGCAAAAAGAATCAGATTTTTATAAGAAGGCGACTTGAATCACCATAATGTATAAATTAGTTCCTTAAGACTTGTTGAGTTACCAAATCAGCTCTCTTACAACAAAATACTCAAATTCCTTCTTTCGGAGATTTAGAGTTCTATTTCTAGATTCATGCCGATAAGGAATAAAGAAGCCTTAACATACCTCGTTCTTTCCGAAGATTGCGCTTACCACAACTTGGACTTTCCTTTATTAAGTTAATCTACAACACAAGGGTATAATGAAGCTAATATTAGCTCTTAAACCTGCTGCAACATCCCCAAAACAGTAGCTAAACATTTCCCGGGCAGATTTACGTATTTTGCATTAATTAAAGGTGTATCGTCACACCTTACTCCCCTATCCAATACACATCACACACACACCAACCTACTGCCTCCAATAATACAAAACACATCAAACAGCCCCTACACAACTCACCATGTCGAAATACAATAGCAACACATTGAACCCACGGCTTCCGATCGCCGTCCCGTGAGTTCTTAACAACAATTCAACAACAATTGTCTATCCGAACTTCAATCCAAAAATATGTTTATGGGCAGAGTACTTACCACACTTGAAGGGGTGTTTTTATCCTCTTTTATTGATGCTTTAAAAGCTTAAGTACCCCCTACACATACACCAACAAGAGAAGAAGAAATCTCTTAATTGTTACACAATTTCCATGTGTTAAATCATAAGAAAGGGGCTGCCATAGTTCATGTCTTTCTTACCATAGGATATCCTAGCTATATGTAGTAGATTAATACCAAGATAACAAGTTGTTTAACTCACCTTAAGCTTCAATTAATCTTGGTCTTCTTAGAACCCTAAAGGGAAAGAAGGGCTGCCAAAAAGGAAATGAGATAAGAGAGAATTTTCCAGCTTTTTGTGATGAACATTGATCAGCAAAAGCCCTATATAAAGGGACCTTTTTGGCCGACTTTTTTGAGTATATTTGGGCCAAAATGGGTCAAGAAACTTGGGCCAAAATTACCCTTTGCTTGGGCCTCAAAAGGGTTAAGTTTTGGGGCTGATTTTGGGCTTCTCTTGGGTCAAAATGTGGTCAATATTGGTGGCTCCCTTTTGTAGTTGTTTGGGCCAGATTTGGTTGTGCTTTGATGGGCCAACTTTAAGCTTCATTTGAGCTACCATTAGGTCTAATAATCCATGGTGTTGCTGCCCGTAATCGGCCCTCGGAACTTAGTTCGTTAGCGTAGGTAGGTGATGCACCTACTTGTCACCTAAGATCTTAGATAAGTCGAGCAAGTACCTCACTTGTTTTATCTCATTTTCAAAACCCTCCTCCTTATAATTTAACTTAACACTTATATACATTTGACCATTTCAAATTCTAGGCCAAAGTACCCCTTCACAATCTCGAGCTCAAATACCTTCGTCGATATTTACTTAGTCACATAGGTTTTGAAAGGTACGGGGTGTTATATCCTTCCCCCCTTAGAATCATTCGTCCTCGAATGAGGGTAATGCATATAGAGCTCTAGTCCCTTAGGATTTTTTTTTTGAAATTTCGGCAGAGTTTCCTTTATAATTGGGACTATCCAAAAACCTGAAACTCAGCAAAAGTCCAGCACGATGCCTCACAGGGCGATATAACTATATACAATTAAATGTAATCATTTTCACATGTTCAAACCTGATCATATTTGCATAGTAGGAAGAGTATCAAGTATATAAGAATATGACTTACCTCTGTACTATCTTCAAGTCATAAATAACTGGGGATGTTTTTTCCTCATTTCTTCCTCGGCTTCCCACGTCATTTCTTCAATATTATTATTTCTCCACAACACCTTTACTGAGGCTACTTCTTTGGTTCTGAGCTTCCTAACTTGACGATCTAGGATAGAAATTGGTACTTCCTTATAGGATAAGTCTTCAGAAAGTTGAACATCTTTAATAGGCATAATACGTGAAGGATCTCTTATGCACCTTCGTAGCATCGATACATGAAATACAGGATGGACTGTCTCCAATTCTGTGGGTAAATCTAGCTCATATGCCACTTTTCCTACCCTCCGAATGATCCTGTATGGTCCAATATATCTTGGACTCAGCTTTCCCTTTTTACCAAATCGCATAACGCCTTTCATAGGCGAAACCTTTAGGAAAACCCAATCACTAATATTAAATTCCAAATCCCGACGTCGCATATCTGCATATGATTTCTGCCTACTCTGGGCTGTTAGTAATCTTTCTCGGATTAGCTTCACCTTCTCCATTGCCTAATTAACTAGGTCTGGCCCTAATAATCCTGCTTCTCCAATTTCAAACCATCCAATTGGTGATCTACACTTTCGCCCGTATAAAGCCTCATAAGGAGCCATTTGAATGCTTGCATGGAAGCTATTATTATAAGCAAACTCAATTAGTGGCAAATGGTCATCCCAACTCCCTTTAAAATCTAGTACACAAGCTCGTAGCCTATCTTCGAGTGTTTGAATAGTGCGTTCAGCTTGTCCATCTGTCTGTGGATGAAAAGCTGTACTGAGACTTATTTGAGTACCTAAGCCTCTCTGGAAAGACCTCCAGAAATTTGCTGTAAACTGAGCACCCCAATCTGAAATGATGGAAATTGGGACACCATGAAGTCGAACTATTTCACTAATATACAACTTGGCATAATCTTCAGCAGTATAAGTTGTCCTGACTGGCAAAAAGTGAGCTGATTTTGTAAGTCTATCTACAATCACCCATATGGAATCATACTTCCGATAAGTACGGGGTAAGCCTGTAATAAAGTCCATGTTGATCACCTCCCATTTCCAGGTAGTTATCACTATACTTTGAGTTAGACCTCCGGGTCTCTGGTGTTCAATTTTTATCTGTTGAAAATTCGGGCATTGGGCTACAAACTCTGCAATATTTCTCTTCATATTATTCCACCAATAAATCTGTCGAAGATCATGATACATCTTCGTCGCTCCTGGATGGATTGAATAGCGGGAATAGTGAACTTCTGCCAAAATTTTCTCCCGAAGCTCCCCGACGTTAGGTACACATAGACGACCTTGATATCTCAGAATCCCATCCTCCTTAAGCTCTATTAGTGGTTGCTTTTGTTGTGGAATTTCCTCCCTCAATCTTACTAATTCTGGATCATCATATTGTCTTTCCTTTACCTCTGTCACAAGTGAGGACTCCGCTGTGCTTTGAATAACAACTCCCCCATTACCTTGGTCTAGTAGTCGAACCTGCAAATTAGCTAACTGATGTAGTTCTCTTGTCATCTCAATCTTTCTATTTTCCACGTGGCTCAAGCTTCCCATGGATTTGCGGCTAAGTGCATCGGCCACTACCTTGGCCTTCCCTGGATGGTACAAAATATCTACGTCATAATCCTTTAGTAACTCTAGCCACCTTCTTTGCCTTAGGTTTAAATCCTTCTGTTTGAATAAATACTGTAGACTTTTGTGGTCCGAAAACACGTCTACATGGACTCCAAACAAGTAATGGCGCCAAATTTTCAAGGCAAATATAACTGCTGCCACTTCAAGATCGTGAGTAGGGTAATTTTGTTCGTGCTTTCTTAGTTGTCTCGAGGCATAGGCAATAACTTTACCATGTTGCATTAAAACACAACCCAACCCAATCCTTGAAGCATCACAATAAACAACATAACCTTCTGTGCCCTCTGGCAGAGTTAAGACAGGTGCTGAAGTAAGCCTGTCCTTCAACTCCTTCAACTCTGCTCACATGCATCAGACCACTGGAACTTGGCAGCTTTATGAGTCAACTTTGTCAATGGTGCAGATATAGAAGAAAACCCTTCTACAAACCTTCGGTAATAACCTGCTAAGCCCAAAAAACTACGGATCTCTGTGGCATTCAAGGGCCTCGGCCAATTCTTTACTGCTTCAATCTTTTGGCCGTCAACTCTAATACCTTCGTCTGTAACTATATGGCCAAGAAAAGCCACTGAAGTCAACCAAAACTCACATTTGGAGAACTTCGCATATAATTTATGATTCTGAAGTGTTTGCAATACTGCACGTAAATGATCAGCATGTTCGGCTTTGGACCGCGAGTAAATCAGGATATCGTCAATAAATACGATTACGAATACATCTAGGAATGGCTTGAATACCCGATTCATTAGGTCCATAAAAGCTGCTGGGGCATTAGTAAGCCCAAAAGACATTACTAGAAATTCAAAGTGGCCATACCTTGTCCTAAAGGCTGTTTTTGGAACATCTATCCCTTTAACACGTAACTGGTGATACCCCGACCGCAAGTCAATCTTTGAAAAACATTTGGCGCCTTGCAACTGATCAAAAAGGTCATCAATCCTTGGAAGCGGATACTTATTCTTGATTGTAACTTTGTTCAGTTGTCGGTAATCAATACACATTCTCAAGGACCCATCCTTCTTACGAACAAAAAAAACTGGTGCGCCCCATGGCGATGTACTAGGCCTAATGAAACCTTTTTCGAGTAGATCCTTTAATTGTTCCTTTAACTCTCTTAATTCTGCAGGAGCCATCCTGTAAGGGGGAATTGATATTGGCTGAGTATCTAGGAGTAGATCAATGGCAAACTCAATTTCCCTTTCTGGAGGGATTCCTGGAAGCTCATCCGGGAATACATCTAGAAATTGACTCACCACGGGAACTGATTGAGGAGTCACTGGTCCATCCTCTGTGCTTTGTACTCGGACTAAATGATAAATATAGCCTTTAGAAATCATTTTCTGGGCTTTAAGGTAGGAAATAAACCTACCCCTTGGTGTGGCAGCATTACCTTTCCATTCCAGGATTGTTTCTTCCGAAAAATGGAATTTGACAACCTTATTTCTATAATCGATATTAGCATAACATGCAGCTAACCAATCCATGCCCATAATGACATCGAAGTCAATCATATCTAATTCGATTAGATCAGCTGAAGTGAGATGGTCATAAATCCACACTGCACAATCTCGATAAACTCGTCTAGCTATAATAGATTCACCAACTGGCGTAGATACAACAAATGGTCTAGGCAATAACTCAGGGCCTACCCCCAACTTACCAGCAACGAGCGGGGTAACATATGAAAGAGTAGAGCCATGATCTATAAGTGCATAAACAGCATGAGTAAAAATAGTCAATGTACCTGTAACAACATCAGGTGACGATTCCAAGTCCTGGCGACCGGCTAGAGCATAAGTGCGATTCTGACCACTGCTTGAACTGGATGCTCCTCCTCCTCCTCTACCTCTACCACGACCTAGTGTAGCCTGTTGTCCTGTCCTTGGGGGACGAATAGTAGATGAAGAAGCTGCCATCGACCCTGTAGGCTGGGATATCTCACTCCTACCTCTACTCAGACAGTCTCGCATAAAGTGACCAGGATGCCCACACGAATAACAAGTATCTGAACCCAGGCGACATCTCCCAGGATGCTTCCTACCGCACTGAACACAAGGTGGCAAAGGTGGCCTCATCTGACCTGAATGCCCCTGGCGATAGGAACTGGATGCACCTGAACTAAGGCCTGGTCCAGTCTGAGCAAAACGATCATACCTCTGCCTTTGCAACTGATATGGGGCACCACTAGTAGGGTGGGGTGATCGCCTATTAAAATTTGGCCTAACATTACCTCGTGGCTCTACATAGGACCCAATAGATTTAGCCCTCTTATTCTGATCCCTTTCTCGACTTTGGTTATCTCCAATTTGTACTTCAAGATCCTCTGCAGTCTGAGCAATAGCCTGTATCTTAGAAATATTCATATCCTCTTGTGTGGCTGCTATTGTTAATCCCTTAATCAATTCATCCTTAAGACCCCGCACATATCGATGAACTCTAGCTCGCATCGTACTCACAATATCGGGGGCATACCTGGCTAATGAATTAAACCTGAGGCTATACTGTCGAACATTCATATTGCCCTGCCTAAGGGCTAGAAATTGATCAAGTCTGGCCTCTCGAACCTCCTGTGGAAGATAGTGAGCTAGGAAGGCCTCTGAAAAATTCCTCCCATTCAGCTGGAGGTGCATTTGATCCCCTAGACCGATCCCAAGCCTCGAACCATAAAATGGCCACATCTCGTAACC
>QJPP01004413.1:0-18051 GCA_003996215.1 Jaltomata sinuosa
ATTTGATACGCCCAAATTACAACTCCAATTACGAAGCGTAAGCGGTCGTCATCAAATATAGAACCCAACAAAGGTTGGGGTCGATCCCACAGGGAATAAGGTGCAAATTAAGTCGTTAGTGAATTAAATGACTAGTAATCAATAGTTTCCGGTAAATGGGGGGGTTTGTGTGAACAATATTTGATCAAAGCAAATAAGAATGTACGATTAATAATCAATATGAGAATGAACTAGGGAAGTGTTCACCATGGCGTCGTAACAATTTCGACTCAAAGCTTAACCGGGTTCTTTCTATATGTATATCACGATGTGATGAATTAATGGTATCATCTAAACGTTTCTCAACCAAATAGACGAATTTCCTTTTCAATTCTCTCGAACTTGAAAAGGTGAACTTTCTTATTTCAATCCTAAACATCAAGTAGATTAATCTAGTTACAACATTAATCATAAGACGAGAGTTGGTAGTCTCGAATCCTCGTAGTTAATCAAATTTCCCAGTTTTAATCTCTTTGCTCAAGCAAATTAAACCTAGGCATGTCCTAATGTTTGCAACCACTAGAAAACGTTAATAATGAATGATTAACAACGTGACAACATAAAGATTTAACCCTACGCTACCCGGAATCTATATTGCTACTTTCGCCATGGCTCCCACAACCCTAGTTGTGGGAAGTTAGTTGCTCATGCTATTAGGGAAAGAGAAGAAAATCATATTCATAATAAAGAGAAAAGATTCTTACGATATATGAACACAAGCTTCAATTATCCAAGAACAAGAAGCTAAAATCCCAAGAACGATCAAGAAGAAGAAGAACAACGAATTGTGTCGTGTTTTCCTCTCAAAAACTCGCTCAAAAATATCCTA
Source organism: Jaltomata sinuosa (assembly GCA_003996215.1). Classification (NCBI taxonomy): domain Eukaryota; kingdom Viridiplantae; phylum Streptophyta; class Magnoliopsida; order Solanales; family Solanaceae; genus Jaltomata; species Jaltomata sinuosa. Next base: position 869 of record QJPP01004413.1, read on the forward strand.
GAACTATTGGGTAATGAATAATTAAAATAAATCTAACACAGGGTATTTATAGTAGTCCAGGAAATAAAGTCCAAAAATAGAATTTTTGGAATCTCGCGTCGCGTTTGACGGGTCGCCTGACGGGCCGTCACTCCAAGCCGTCGCCACTATCCAGTGCTTGCTATCTTTTAGCTCTAACTTGACGGTTTAGCTGACGGACCGTCACCCATGCGACTGGCCGTCACGCCAACCGTCGCTGCTATCCAGTGTAGGCTCTCCTTGAGCTCCCACTTGACGGCTTGGCTGACGGTCCGTCAAAGGTGTGACGGGCCGTCATGCCAACCGTCGCCGCTATCCAGTGGCTCCTTTAGCTGCTGCCAGGTTTGGTGGCTCTCCTGACGGTCAGTCACCTGTGTGATGAGCCGTCAGGTCCTCCGTCAAGCTCAACCTTTGTTACTTAGCTTGAGTATTTTTACTTCCTTTTTATCCTTGTCTACATTTCCTGCAAATACAACATAAAAACATCAAAAACGACAACGGTTGCTTGAAAACTCACGATTATTCTTAGTTAAAGGAGTCAAAAGTGTCGTAGAATGGCGGCACATCAACACCCTCAACTTAAAACGTTCGCTTATCCTCAAGCAACATGACACCAAAAACAAAAAGATGACTCAACTAAGACTCGTGTCACTAGCAAATCATGGACCTTCAACAGTTCATAAAATTTTAAATCAAGCCACCCCCCTGTAGTACACAAATGTATGAAACGCCAACTTGCAGGGATCCCAACATGTCATTCCGATATGATAGAATATTATACATACACACGCGCAGCTATCCCAACAGTCACTAGATAATACAGCAATCTTGGTGCCCTCACCGCAAAGAAGTCCCACACACAAGATTTGGGACTAGGTAAGGCGCTCACACTCACAAACGAGTTCAAACAGTGCACATGCGATGCCATAAGCTTGCCCTTGCTATTCTATTTTAGTTTTTCAGAAAGTCCCTCAGGATCACTACAGGACTTGTTTTGGCTTGTAATAAGGCTTCGGGTGCAGGTAGGATACGTTTGGGGAATAGTGACTAAACCTTCCTTGGAATCACCGACCTACTATTTCCACTTAACTATACTTCGTTCATCCTTTTTCACCTTTTTATTCCATTCTTTCTAGCTACAGGTGCGGCTTCTTTATTTTGACAATTCTTTTTCACCTCTTTTTCGTTTTTCTTTTCTCTTCTCTTTTTTTTTATTTATAAGCACACACTCGAAATTTTCATTCTATTCACAACCAATCTTATCCATCCTATTTTTCTTATCATTTACCTCTATAGTAGCCACCCTCAACTTAGGCTGATTGCTTGAGTTGAGGTGCACGATGTCCAAGGAAGGACCAGGGCCAAAACAGGGATTATAAGTTAAAAAGGAACGGTGACACTTTATTGAAAGAATAGGGTCAATTATGGCTCAAACAGGGTTCAAAAGGGATTATTTGCATTTGGACGGTCTTATAGGTTAAGTGGACTGCACACAAAAAGGGCCTGTGATCCTTTCCTAAGCAACCAACTTCAAACTTAACAAAATAGACCGGGCAAGTTCTAGATGCATGCATAAAGTAAGAATTTATAACAATACGCTCACACACACTTGGCACCAAGAAACCATACAACTACCAACTATCAAAACAACATCTCGGCTTAAGCATACTTATTCCAATCATAACCACACAATGACATTCAAGGATCCAGAACAGTCAATTGTTTCAAACATAAGTACAAAATCAAAATTTTCAGAGGGGGCTCCTTTTAGTTCAATTTTCAAAAAGCCATGCTTGCTACGGACATCACAACATAATTTTAAAATTTAAACGACAACCTAAACGTGCCGATTCTACTAGATAGCACACCGGAGGGAAAAGAAACACGGCAATAAAAACCCTCGGTGGTGAAAGACTCACAGGTATCCCAACAAACTCAACTTAGACTCATGCATTGTCCCTAATGCATACATGTGAAAGCTAAAACTGTGAGAGAAAGAAATACCTGTGAAGCCCATAGAACTCAGAGTCTGGCATGATGTTGGAGACCGCCAGGGTCTCCAAAGCAAGAGAAATCAATGGAATAGGTGCCCGCGACATCATCCTGTTGAGCTCCAACTTTCTCTTTTATCGGCTCCTCAGCTAGTCGAGACAACTTCTTTACTCTTTCTAGCTCTTTTTCTTTGCTGGTTCTCTTTCGGTGTTTTCTTTTCCTTGATCTATTCTCACCGCCTGACTCTACCAGTTTCTCTTCTTGCGATCGCAACATCCTTCTCATAATAGCTAGGGTCTCGACACAACCCTTCTCCTTAATATGCACATCCGTAGGGGCTTCATCAATAACATTGATAACCGAGACCACTCTCATGTCTCTTGGTGGCTTCATCAATTTACACGCATCAAACTTGACCAATTTATTATTTAATCTGAATGTGAGTTCATTTCTTTCCATGTCGACCAACACTCTTGCAGTGGCTAACAATGGTCGTCCCAAGATTATGGGAACTTCAAAGTCCACTTCGCAATCTAAAATCACAAAGTCAGCCGGGAATATAAACTTACCAACCTTTACTAGCACATCAGACAATATTCCCACCGGTCGCTTTACTGAACGATCAGCCATTAGCACCCTCATGGTAGTTGGTTTGGGCGCTCCCAAACCCAATTGTTTATAGACTGCTAGTGGCATCAAGTTGATGCTAGCACCAAGATCACACAAGGCTTTTTCAAAGTTGAATTTCCCAATAGTACAGGGAATAGTAAAAGCACCTGGATCTTCCTTCTTTTTCACTAACGATCTTGAAGAAATAGCACTGCAGTGGTGGAGGTTATCTTCTGGTTCAAATCTCACTGACCTCTTCTTGGTAATCAAGTCCTTCATGAACTTGGCATATCCGGGCATTTGTTCAAGAGCGTCCACCAGAGGGATGTTTACTGATATCTATTTTAGCATGGTCATGATGTTCAGGAACTTGCTATCTTCCACTTTCTTCTTCAACCGTTGTGGGAAAGGAGGTGGTGGCCGAGGCATCATAGTTGGAAGCTTTTCAACTTCCTTGCTTTTATCCGTGAGCCTTTGAGTAGCATCCTCTACCACATTATCATCCGTAACATCACCTTTCTGAGTCTGAATTACCGAATGTGATTCCGATAATGTTTTACTGCTTCTCGTAGTGATCGCCATACAGCTCCCGTCCTTCCTCGGGTTTTGAGTGGTGTCACTCGGCAAGGTACCTGTCTTCCTTTGATTTAGAGATGCCGAGATTTGACTCACTTGCTGCTCTAATTGCTTGATCGAGGTAGAATGTGAATCCACTACCTGACTCATTGCTGATAATTCAGTCCTCATCTCCTTTACACCGGCGTCAGTAGATTCCACCTTCAGCAGCATCTTAGCCATCATGTTCTCTAGTTTGGACGTCCCTGTCTCGGTGCTAGCTTTTTCCCCATTACCAGGTGGTACATACAACCCACCTCCATCAGTTTTATTCTTCCAGTTCCCCTGATCGTTGTCTCTGTAGCCAGCTTTTTCATAGTAGTTGTCCCTCTGATAGTTCCGATCTTGGTTTCCCTGACCATTGGCCTGGAAACCACCCAAATAATTTGCCTCCTCATCAGGTTAAAACTCTGTTGCTCTACCTTGGGAACCCACAACTTTCACTTTCTCAATACTTCCTGACAACAAATGCTTTGTCAGTAGGTCCATTTGCGTCTTCAGATGGGCCATATCTTGGTCCCGCTCTTCCTCCTTCCTGCGCTGCTCTGCTGACATACCAACTGCATAAGTGCTAGCTGCTACCTCTGTATCACGTGTATGCCAGGCCCTGTTGGTTTTGGTGAGCCTGTCTAAAATAGTTGTTGCCTCAATAAAAGTGAGACCCATAAATGCTCCACCTGCTGCATTATCTAGTGTCGGCTTGGTAGCCGAATTCAGTGCCCTGTAAAATGTCTGCATCAAAAAATTGTCGGTCAACTGATGGTTTGGGCATTGTGTCAGCTTTTTCTTGAACCGCAACCAAGTCTCATGTAAAGCATCATGAGGTTGTTGTCTGAAGTTGCTAATTTCATCCCTCAACTGTATCATCCTAGAGGGAGGAAAGAATCTTTCTAGAAAAGCTCCTTTCAACTCTCCCCGGGTTGTGATAGAGTCGGGGGTTAGCTCTGTCAACCATGATGCTGCCTCATCAGACAGAGACAACGGAAATAACCTAAGCCTGATCGCTGTCTGACTTACTCCAGGAAATTCAAACGACTTGCAGATACCCACAAAATTCATCAGGTGTCGGTTTGGATCATCACTAGCAACACCACGGAACACTCCTCTCAAATTCAATAGCTGAATCATTGTGCTAGTAATGTTGAACTTGGCCCCGGGCGCTAGCGGAGGAAGAACAATGGATCCCGTAGTGCCAACTCCATCCAAGTCAGCCTCCTCATCATTCAACTCAATATCATCCTCAAGACCACCAGCATTCAAATGTTGTTGGGCTTGTTGAGCTGCAGCGAGTCTCGCTGCCTCTTGTTGTTGTACATTCATGTTTCGCCTTATCATTCTTGAGAGCTCGGGGTCGTATGGTAATATTGGTTCACCCAAGCGTCGGGTACTTGGCATGCACAACTCTGTACCCTGTACCAAACAAAAACAACAAATAAAAGTAAAAGCAGGAAATATGACTAAAAGTCAAATAAACACACCGGACTTAATAAACAACCGTATTCCCCGGCAACGGTGCCAAAATTTGATACGCCCAAATTACGAAGCGTAAGCGGTCGTCGTCAAATATAGAACCCAACAAAGGTTGGGGTCGATCCCACAGGGAATAAGGTGCAAATTAAGTCGTTAGTGAATTAAATGACTAGTAATCAATAGTTTCCGGTAAATGGGGGGGTTTTGTGTGAACAATATTTGATCAAAGCAAATAAGAATGTACGATTAATAATCAATATGAGAGTGAACTAGGGAAGTGTTCACCATGGCGTTGTAACAATTTCGACTCAAAGCTTAATCGGGTTCTTTCCATATGCATATCACGATGTGATTGAATTAATGGTATAATCTAAACGTTTCTCAACCAAATAGACGAATTTCCTTTTCAATTCTCTCGAACTTGAAAAGGTGAACTTTCTTATTTCAATCCTAAACATCAAGTAGATTAATCTAGTTACAGCATTAATCATAAGACGAGAGTTGGTAGTCTCGAATCCTCGTAGTTAATCAAATTTCCCGGTTTTAATCTATTTGCTCAAGCAAATTAAACCTAGGCATGTTCTAATGTTTGCAACCACTAGAAAACGTAAATAACGAATGATTAACAACATGACAACATATAAATTAAACCCTACGCTACCTGAAATCTATATTGCTACTTTTGCCATGGCTCCCACAACTCTAGTTGTGGGTAGTTAGTTGCTCATGCTATTAGGGAAAGAGAAGAAAATCATATTCATAATAAAGAGAAAATATTCTTACGATATATGAACACAAGCTTCAATTATCCAAGAACAAGAAGCTAAAAATCCCAAGAATGATCAAGAAGAAGAAGAACAACAAATTGTCTCGTGTTTTCCTCTCAAAAACTCGCTCAAAAATATCCTAGAACTATTGGGTAATCAATAATTAAAATAAACCTAACACAGGGTATTTATAGTAGTCCAGGAAATAAAGTCCAAAAATAGGATTTTCGGAATCCGCATGGTATTTGACGAGTCACCTGACGGACCATCGCCACAGTGACGGGCCGTCCCTCCCAGCCGTCGCCAGTATCCAGTGCATGCCATCTTTTAGCTCTGACTTGACTGTTTGGCTGACGGTCAGTCACCCATGTGACGGGCCGTCACGCCAACCGTTGCTGCTATCCAGTGTAGGCTCTCCTTGAGCTCCCACTTGATGGTTTGGCTGACGGACCGTCACAGGTGTGACGGGCCGTCATGCCAACCGTCGCTGCTATCCAGTGGCTCCTTTAGCTACTGCCAGGTTTGGTGGCTCTCCTGACGGTCAGTCACCTGTGTGACGAGCCGTCAGGTCCTTCGTCAAGCTCAACCTTTATTACTTAGCTTGAGTCTTTTTACTTCCGTTTCTATCTCTAGCTCCATTTCCTTCAAATATAACAATAAAACATCAAAAACGACAACAGTTGCTTGAAAACTCATGATTATTCTTAGTTAAAGGAGTCAAAAGTGCCATAGAATGGCGGCACATCAGGGATCCTCTTCTTACTTGGACCCATGAAACTCTAGAGGGTTCATCCGAGTGAAATCCCTGATCCTGGTTGCAGCAGTATTGACCTAAGGCAAAGCTGGAGCCACAGCCTGTTGATTGACCTAGGCGGTCATGGCCTTGGCAAGTACTTGGAAACAAGCTCTGAATTTGGCATGCGTAACCTGTTTATTCAATGGGTCTGCTGGAGCTGTTGGTGTGGACTGATTCCTAGTATTAGCTCTTCTGGGAGGCATTTTTCTAAAATGTGAAGAGCATGAGTTAGAATAGAGGAGAATTTAAATAAAGTCACTATATAGCACAAACTTGAAAAGAAAGAAGGGAAGTATTCCTGATGACCTCTCATAGCTTTTCCCCCATAAGTGTGGCGTAGTTCACACCCATGAAGAAGACACTTCTTGATGCGGCTTTTAGACATCCTAGGACACTAGAACCTTATGCTCTGATACCAAGTTTGTCCCGACCCAAAGCTACCCCCTGGATGCAATACGGTGCTTAGTGTCACAAGTGACCCCAAGCTAACCCATGGCTTGCCATATCTATGTAAAACCAGTTTAAAGATATGTATTGTGCAAAAATTAAAGCAATTTAATAACTTAAAGCAAGGAAAGAGCCCAACAAATCTGAAATGGATATAATATAAAAATATGGTTTAGTGCTGACTGAAAATAACACTAACGACTACTGAGTCTGGTCTATGTTTGAAGGCCATCTAACTGAATAGGAGTTGCTGGGACATGCCCCCAGCTAACTGTACAAATCTAAAACTAAAGGACTCACCACTGGACTGTTGAGTACGAACTGGGGATTGGAACTAGGTGCGGTCTGGATGCTGAGTGCCTGAACCTACATTATAAAATGATGTCGCACAAAAGTATGCGTTAGTACTTTGAATGTACTGAGCATGCAGGATATAAAGATAAAGCTGGGCAATATAGAACTAAACATGAAGATAGATATACTGCAACAAAACTGAACTGAATGCAATGACCAAGTATAAATCATGACATATCATGCTGAACTGAATACTGAACGTAAATACTGGATACAAGATTGATGCACATAAACATGACTGTGGGAGACACTACTAACCGATATAACCCAAGTTGAGCTAACTATGGGGCTAACCTGTGACCCTGGATGGAAGGGTGTTCATACCTTTCCAAGGATACAAACAAGTCTGACGTGGATCCACTACTAATGTCCACAAGGGACAAGGAGGTACAACCTAGTCTTACAGCTGACTCCTTTAAACCTATGATGGCACTGTAGTTCTGGGTCTTGAGGACTACTACTAAAGGTCATAGCCTAAACTGATAGCTAAGCCCTCATCCCCTAGTCCACTCGGTACTAAGTCTGCTCCCACTTAACGTAAGGACAATATAGTTAAACAAGGAATAGTTCAAAATGCTGGTAACTGACCGAGAATGCAACATAAATATACTGAAGGTTATAGCATTCAATTTCTGAAGCATGGGCAAAAAACTGTTCTGCCTAACAAATAAAAATCATGAAATACTGGATTATCTACAAGTTAGGGTTTCTGAGCATTGTTTATGAAACTGTACTAATTCTCCAAGAAAAATGTGATCAATACCATAAAAGATATAAGAACTGAATTACAATAATTTCCTAAGATTTAGGAACCCTAGGTCTGAAACATGCTTGGAGAAAACTGAAGATTTACTAGAATCTAGGGACCTAATGGGTGAAAGGAACCTACTAGTAAATTCCCACATACCTGGTAAAGAAATCCACGGAGAAATCCTTGGATTTTTAGGGCTGAACTTGGTGAAGGCCTCTGCTTGTTCTTGAGAGAGACTACGCCTCCTTTTGATTCCTTTTCTGTCTAAGTTGATTATTTTTAGGATAAAAAGGGTTTTAATTAGTTTTAGAATACTTAATTAGGCTTAGACAACATAAAACAATGTAGTTTAGGCCTTAAAAGGGAAAGGAAAAGTCCGGAATACTCCTGGGAAAGTTAAAAGAATTTCTGTCAAAAATGTGACCTAGTGATCACGGCTTAGTTGACAGGATGTACTCCTGGACGACGGACCATCAACCTAAGTCATGGTTCTTCCTAATAATGTTAGGGTCTCTAGTTTCAGGAACTACGACTCACCAGGACGAACCGTGTTCCTAAATGATGATTCGTCATGTGACTCGTGGTTCTTGGGACTTGACTTAGCTGGGGATTTCCACGACTCAAAGGATAGACCGTTCTTTTAAAGTACAGACCATCATTTGACTCATGGTCTATGAAGCTAGAACTGAGGGGCTACCGGACTTGGGATTACAGTTTGAGACGACGAGCCATGGTTCCAAACTACGGTCCGTAGTCCTAACTGTAGTCCCTCGAACATGTGTTGAGGAGGTACTGGATCTTGAACTACGATTCAAGATGATGGGCCGTAGTTCCAAACTAGGGTCCGTTCTTTGAACTGTGGTTCCTGGAAACTTGGACTTTTCTTGAAATTTATATTTTCTACTGGTTTTCTGAGCTAAGTCTGGCCTTGGAAGTTCTGGGGTGTTACACTGTGTGTATTCCTCTTACCTATAAGCCTTGTATGTTGCTTTCTATTGTCTTCCCTCTGGGCTAGTTCTTGTGTACCTTTTCGTTGATTTCTATGGTTGTTTACTTCTATTTTGTCTGCTATTGCTCTTTTACTTTATATGTGCCCAGTCGGCCTATGATACCTACTGGGTACTTTATGCTTTGCATTTGATGCTCACCTACCCTCTGTATCTTCTGGTGTAGATCCTAGTATGGGCCATCACCGTTAGAGCGCCAGAGACTCGTGCGGGGTGCTATTTTTGGATCATCCAGGGTGAGGGTGAGGGTGAGCTCTTGGAGTTACTTTAATATATCCTTGATGTATTTGTACTCTTATAGTTTCAGAGACATTATGTATATATTACTTTTGGACCTTTGTACTTCTGATGTAGTTCGGCTATTATCCGCTATGATACCAGGTCTTTTGGGTTTGTTTGGATTATGCTTTGTTTATATCTCTCTTGTATCAATTTTCTTTTTCTTATGCCCTTGCTTCCGCTTATGTTTCAAATCTTCCGCTTGAACTGTTAGAAGGTAGCCCATTACTAACCGTTCCAGGGTACAAGGATTGGTTCGCCTACTGGGGGGTTGTAGGTTCCATCATGACCGAGAAATTGGGTCATGACAGCTTAGTATCAGAGCTCTAGGTTCACCGGTGTTATCAGTATAGGAGCCAATGTATAGTAGAGTCCTCGGATCAGGGCCGAGATATCCGTACTCAATCTTTGGGAGGCTACAGTGACATAATAGGAAGAATTGGACTTTTCTTGTTTCTATCTCATGCGTAGTATCCTTGAAAGTTTTTGAAAATCTCACTTATTCTGGTTCACTCTTCCGCAGATGGTTCGTACGAGATCTTCAGCTTCTGGCAGAGGAGAGCCTATTACACCTGTACCTCCGACTCCAGCTAGGGGTCGGGGTGGTCATAAGGGTAGAGGTAGGGGTCGTGGGCATGCCAGAGTAGCGACACCTTCTAGAGCTACTAGATTTTGCTCAAGAGCAGCAACATGTGGACCCGGGGGCAGCCCAGGTACCACCAGCTCTAGTACCATCCCCAGCTCAGTCTTTGGATATTCGAGGCTTACTTTTTAAGCTTTTGGGGATGGTTGGGGAGCGTCCTTCTGAGATAGCCCAAACATCAGCTCAGGAGGGGCAGCCATGGGTGTTCAAAGTTTAGGAGCGCAGCCTGCTACTACGACTCCCCGTGCTAAGTTTGTTCTAGTCCTATCTGTTGCCTAGACTCTTGCTTCTCGCCCTACTATGACAGAGATGGAGCAGAAGGCCTTGGGTAGGTTTCTGAGATTGGCCCCACCAAGATTTCTGGTACACAGGGTCAGGACCCATATGACTTTATCACCACCTGTGAGGACATGCTGCATTATTTGGGCTTATTGGAGACTCACGGGGTTGGTTACACTTCATATCAGTTGGAGGGTCTAGCGAAGTTATGGTGGAGGGAACAGGTTGCTTACAGGCCTTCTACATCACCACCACTAACCTGGTCTGAGTTCTATGAGGCCTTTATGTCCAAGTTTATACCACAGAGCAACAGAGAGCATCGGAGGGAGGAGTTCACCAGACTTTCTCAAGATTCTATAACTGTCTCAGAGAATGAAACCCATTTCTATCAGCTCACTTCATTTGGAGCCATGATTATGCCTACTAAGGTGAACAAGGTCCATAGATTTGTTTGGGGGCTACAAAGAGAGTTCAGGGAGCCTACTGAGATACTGGTTGCTAGCGATTGGTCATTCTAGGCCATTGCGGATTATGCCCGTACAGTTGAGGATTCAGGTTGTCATAACACCAGGGCCAGATATAAGAGGCCCCGACATCAGGGTTGCTACAGTAGTTCCAGGCATGGTGGTAGAGGTTCAAGCCAGTGGGGCCGAGGTTATCAGCCACAGCAGCACCAGGGTCAGTCCAGCCAACCAGTTCAGGCTTCACTCCAGACTTTCGATAGTAACAAGTTTGAGCAGGGTCAGAGCAGCCATCATGGCTATAGCAGGCAGTCTTCGAGGGGGTACAACTTCTGGGGCATCAGGCCGAGGTTGACACACCAGTTCATCAGGTTCGTCTCAATAGGGTGGGCCATCAGGGTCGTGGTATGAGTGTGGAGTTAGCGGCCATTTTGCCAGAGATTTCCTCCAATGGGGTACAACCTATTATGAGCGAGGGTTGGTGGCTATTTTGCTAGAGATTTCCCACAGAGGGGCATAATTCAGCCTATTATCTATGTTCAGCCACCGGCTCGAGGAGGTGGTGGTTAGGATAGAGGTGGTGCTCCGCATGGCAGAGCAGGTGGTAGGGATAGTGGTCAAGCTGGTGGAGGTCATCGTTAGTTCTATGCGGTCCCTGGGAGACCAGAGGCAGAGACCTCGGATGTCGTGATCACAGGTACAATTTTTGTATGTTGTCAACCATCTTATGCTTTGTTTAATCCTGGATCCACTTTTTCATATATATCTACCTACTTTCTGCCTTGTTTGGGGTTGGCTAGTGAGCCATTATCTGTTGTTGTTTCTTTTTCTCCCCAGTAGGGATTCTTTAGTAGTGGATCAGATTGTGAGATCCTGTGTGATATTTGTTGGTGATTTGGAGACTTGGGCTGATTAGATGATACTTGATATGTTAGACTTTGATGTAATACTGGGAATGGACTGGTTATCCCCTCACCGTGCGGTTTTGGATTGTTATGCCAAGATTATTACCATAGCCATGCCCGGTGTATCCCCGGTCATGTGGCAGAGTTCTGTTAGCCATGCACCATCTGGGATCATCTCTTGTCTTTGAGCTAGGATGTTGATTTCTTGTGGGTGTATAGCTTATCTAGCATATGTCTGAGATGCTAGTGTTGACCCTACATCCCCTAGTCCGTTCCTGTGGTTAGAGACTTCCCAGATATGTTTCCACCCGAACTGCCAGGCCTTCCACCTGAGAGAGATGTTGATTTTTTCATAGAGTTAGAGCCGAGCACCAGGCCCATTTCTATCCTTCCCTACAGTATGGCTCCTGCTGAGTTGAGTGAGCTTAATGAGCAGCTCCAGGATTTGTTAGCTAAGGGGTTCATTAGACCGAGTGTGTCTCTTTGGGGTACTCTTTTCCTCTTCGTGAAGAAGAAGGATGGGTCGATGCGGATGTGTATTGACTATCGGTAGTTGAATAAGGTGACAGTGAAGAATAGGTATCCGATGCCGAGGATTGATGACTTGTTTGATCAGCTCCAGGGTTTAGTCATGTTTTCAAAGATTGATTTGAGGTCCGCTACCATCAGTTGAGGATTAGGGTGGAGGACATCCTTAAGACAATATTCTTGATATGTTATGGCCACTTTGAGTTCCTGGTGATGTCTTTTGGGTTGACTAATACCCCCGCAACCTTTATGGATTTGATGCATAGGGTGCTTAGCCCGTACTTAGATATATTTGTGATAGTCTTCATTAATGACATCCTGATTTACTCGAGGAGTAGGGATGAGCATGAGCAGTATTTGAGGACTATACTTCATACTTTAAGAGATCATCGACTTTATGCCAAGTTCTCACGGTGTGAGTTTTGGCTTGAGTCACTTACATTCTTAGGACACGTGGTGTCTAAGGATGGGATTAGAGTTGATCCGGGTAAGATTTCTGCGGTTTGTGATTGGCCTAGACCTACTTCTCCTACTAAGGTCCGTAGCTTTATTGGGTTAGTTGGGTACTATAGATAGTTTGTTGAGAGATTTTCTTCCATTGTATCACCCTTGACTATGCTGACTAGGATGGATGTTCCATTTCAGTGGTCCGATCAGTGTGAGGATAGCTTCCAGAGGCTTAAGGCCTTATTGACTTCAACTCAAGTTCTGACTTTGCCGATTGAGGGTCAGAGTTTCTCCATGTATTCTGATGCTTCAGGCATTGGTCTTGGTTGTATGTTGATGCAGCAGGGTCGAGTGATAGCATATGCGTTGAGACAGCTGAAGGTTCACAAGCGCAACTACCCCACTTAAGACTTGGAGTTGGCAGCGGTAGTTTTTGAGCTCAAGATTTGTAGGCACTATCTATATAGAGTTCATTGTGAAATATTCACCGACCATCATAGTCTTCACTACATTACGAGTCAGCATGGGCTAAACTCGAGGCAGAGGAGATGGATTGAGTTGCTGAAGGACTATGATTTAACTTTTTTATACCATCCGGGCAAGGAAATTGTGGTAGCGGATGCCTTGAGTCAAAAGGCGGTGAGTTTGGGCAGTCTAGCTTCGCTTTCAGTTTCTGAGTGACCGTTGGCCTTGGATATCCAGTCCTTGGCTAACCATTTATTTAGGCTTGACTTATCGGATCCCAAAAGCGTTCTTGCTAGTGTTAAGGTTCGTTCCACTCTGGTTGATCAGATTCAGAGTTGACAGTTTGAGGATCAGGGTTTGTGTAACCTTCGTGATCAGGTAGTTTGGGGTGAGACCAGTTGGGCTACTTTGGGTTCTCATGGTATTCTGAGTTTTGATGGCTGACTTTGTGTTTCGAGGGTTGGTGATTTGATTTAGTTGATACTCTGTGAGGCACATTGTTCTAGATAATCTATTCATCCTGGTGCGGCAATGATGTATAGAGATTTAAGGCAGCTTTATTGGTGGTGTAATATGAAGCAGTATGTAGCAGAGTTTGTATCTCGGTGCTTGAACTGTCAGCAGGTTATGTTTTAGCACATAACACCGGGTGGCTTGTTACAGCGACTTCCCATTCCTGAGTGGAAATGGGAAGGTATTACTATGGACTTTGTTATCGGTTTGCCTCGTACTACTCAGAGTTTTGATTCCATTTGGGTGATTATGAATCGGCTGACTAAGTCGGCCCACTTCTTTCCAGTTCAAACTTCCTACGGGGCAAAGAGGCTAGCTCAGATCTACATTCGTGAGGTTGTTCGGTTGCATGGGGTCCCAACTTCTATCAATTCAGACCGCGGCATTCAGTTCACATCTCAGTTATGGAGAGATATACAGAGGGATTTGGGTACAGAGATTCACCTTAGTACTGCTTTCCACCCTTAAACAGATGGCCAGTTCGAGAGGACTATTCATGTCCTGGAGGACATGCTTCGGGCTTGTGTTCTTGACTTTGGGGGTTCATGGGATCAGTTTGTGCCATTGGCCGAGTTTGCGTATAATAATAGTTCTTATTCGAGCATTGGCATGGCACTGTTCAAGGTTCTATATGGTAGGTATTGCAGATCATCGATTGGTTAGTTTGACAGTTTAGAGTCTAGACCGCATAGTACAGATTTTCTTAGAGATTCCTTGGACCGAGTCCATTTGATTCAGGACAAACTTAGAGCATCGCAGAGTAGGTAGAAGAGTTATGTTGATCATAGACTTCATTCCTTGTAGTTCAGTGTTGGTGACTTGGTTTTCCTTCGAGTATCACCTGTGAAGGGCGTGGTGAGATTTGGTCAGCGGGGCAAGCTTTGCCCTAGGTTTATTGGGCCGTTTCAGATTCTGTAGAGGGTTCATAGTATTGCCTACATGTTAGCCTTGCCCTGAAGTTTTCAACTATTCATCAAGTTTTTGATATCTCGATGTTGCGCCGGTATGTGCCAAATGAGTCTCATGTGTTGCATTGGGATTAAGTTCAGTTAGATAAGAGCTTGTCATTGGTTGAGGAACCGATAGCTATTCTGTCCAGAGATATCAGAAGATTGAGATCTAGAGAGATTCCAGTTCTGAAGGTTCATTAGAGACATCGTCTGGCCAAGGAGGCCACTTGGGAGACCGATAGTGAGTTGCGTGCTCAGTATCCATAGTTGTTCGAGCCTTCAAGTAATCCCTTCTTCTTGACTTTCTAGGATGAAAGTCTTTTTAGTAGTGGATGTTGTGATGACCCTTCCGGTCATCTTTGCGTTTATGCATTTATTGTACTGTTAGAGCTTTTCTATAGTGGCCCCAAGTCATTTATGGCTTGCTGGGACTGGTAGTTCAGTTCCCTGGTCGTTCGTTTGGTCATTTTTGTCGTTTGCCTATTTTACAGCTTAAACTTAGGACATTGTTGCCTTTAGTCAACATTCTTAGCTAACGTGCTTGATATTGAATTCTGAAAGTTCTGTTAGCTCCGGAACGTTGAGTTTGGTCTGGTTGGACCTTTAGTTGAGGTTTGAGAACTTCCGGTGTGTATTTTATGTTGTTTTCTCAGTTTTCAGGCCATTTGGAGTTGAAAGTGTAACTTTGGGTGACTTTTGATGATCGGAGTGTCAGATTCGAAATCCGATGATTCCATCAGCTCTACAATGTTGAGTTTGGGCTAGCAAGGTGGTTGGTTTGGGTTTCGAGTGAGCTGGACTCATTTTGGGACTTTGAGTTCCGTTTTGTTAGTGTTGACTTGGGTCAACATTTCTCGGAAATTACCTCGTGTAATGACCTTTCCGGTCATTTCCACGTTTAAGTTTGAAGTCAAGCAAATCGACAAAAGTTATCGTAAGTTCGTTAACAAATTTCCTGAACTTTGGGTCAAATGTCTCAGGGCTTTTCTCCCAATATATAAAGAGTTAGAAGTCCCCCAAAATACCAAATCGAAGGTCTACGAGTCTAGTTTCCAACGCATAAAACCTCACGTCCAACTGATCTCGGAGTAATGAGTTATGACTGTTTTACCGCGGACTGTCTGGCAGAAAACGGGTTGCGAATCGGGTCGCGAACCGGGTCGGGTTAAACTCGATTTAAGCCTCGACTTCACGTTTTAAAATGCCATTTCAGTTCCGAAACAGTGATAAAATATAAGGGAGGATCCCGAGAGAATTCTTGAGTATCGAAATCGTGCGTATTTGAAAATACGTTATTTAAAAGTTGAATTGGGTAAAAATTATATTATTATTGCCTTTTCAAAATATTTTAAAGGTTTATAAAAAATATCTTTGATATGATATAAGTGTATATGTACTTATTTTATAAGGTTTTTATACTCCATAATATTTTAACGGAGATAGTAAAATTTAGTTATGTTAAAATTTATTATTATAATATAGTAGGTTTTATTTGAAATGATTTTCTAGTAATTATGGTGTATTCAAAAAAGCTATATTTATTTTACCACGAATTTACGCAATACCTGAGTATATATATAACGGGATAAAATACTTTAAGGTGGACACCAACTCCACGTGGAGTTGTGGGAAGTGCACACCATGGTGCATAACGCCACCAGGCGTTCCACTAATGTTCCAAATATATACATTCTGCCTAACTTATATCTACTATTAGCATTTATCCTTAAATTTAGCTTAGGTATTATTGTGAGATATGGTTAGCAGTAGTTGCAAATTGAGATATATGTTCTTACCGTGGAGAATATTTGGTGGAACCAATTTAATGTTATAGTTATAATAAATTGATTGTAGAAAATCAATTATCAACGTCAAGTTATTCCTTCCCAAATCTGAATCCGATTCCGATTTAGTTTTGGATTTTCTCGGAGTGGTTCGAGCTTGGACATTGTTGTTCCAGCAGCTTGTCGTCGGACGACAGGTAGGTTACGGTTTAATTTCCCTAGACTCCGCATATATAGAATAAAATTATATTAATGGGCATCCTTGGGTTGGACTATTAGGTTGGCACCACAGACCTCGACCGCTTTATTCATGTCAGCCTACTTTTGTTCCTCCATTGTTTGTAGTAATTGCCGTTATATTTTATTTACCCTTGCGGTCCTGTGAGGCCTTGTTGACTCTGGAACATAGAAGGTGGGATTTTGGGAATGTCCGCGAGTCCCGGGCATAGAATTATCCTTCTAGGCTGGTTATGCTTGCTGAGTAGCTGTGGGCCTGTGCAGGGTCGATAGGTTGATTGTGAGCTGCGGGGCAGCTATTGTGTGTGATCATACCATTTCCATGCATATAAAGAGGTTTTATCCATGTTTTACTGTGGTTTTGGCTTCGGGCCTACTGCACTGTTTTCTAAACCTTGCATGGCCCGGGGGGCCCGTTTTTGATGGAAATGATTTGGAAATGGTTGATTTCACTTGTGGAGATTTTTGGGCAAGAAAGTAAAATTATGTTTAAAATCATAGTTTTATGATTATCGCTAGACTCGGCAGGGCCGGGGTGCTAGTTGAGTTTTCTTGCTACTTGAGATGATTTTTAGCCTTGGTCGGACCGAGCACCTGAGATGACTTTTTACTGTTTAGACCCGGTTACGCCCGGGCACCCTTGGAGGGGTTTTTGAGATATTTTTCCTACTATTTTTAGTCCTGGACAGGGTCTGGGCATGCATATTCGAGACTGGGTCTCTATATTGATATCGAGACTGGGTCTCTATCTTGATACATGTTCTGATACTGAGTTTTAGTATGGGGTCTGGGACCTCCATGGACCTTGCTATCCGGGCCAGGGGCTACGGGCTGCGTGTACCAGAGGAGGGGTATACGGTGGAGTA
>QJPP01004414.1:0-114559 GCA_003996215.1 Jaltomata sinuosa
TTTGCTGATTGTACGCTCCGGTAGTATGGGATGCCGGAGGGTTTGTTTTCACTTGTTTGTGTTCCTCGGTTGTATGGGCGGCCGGGGGACTGTAGGTAGACTTTTGCTTTTACTTACAGAATTGTTCTCTATTATGGATAAGCATGAGATTGGTATGATTAGTTGAGTTTGATTCATGTCTCTGAGCATGCCTATTGTTACTCTTTCTCTCTTCTTCTTACACTTGAAGTTACCGGTATACCGTCCATTTCGTAAACTTATTTTGTATACACTGTTATTGCAAGGATCCCAGGTGCGTTGTTTCTTACTTTCACCTGGGCCTATGGTGTGTATATTCTGCTTACTAGCCTCACATGTGTTTCTGTTATTTCCCTCTGGGCTAGTCCTGTGTAGCCTTTCGTTGATTTATGTGAATGATTGCTTCTATTCTGTCTATTACTGCGCTTTTCTCTTATATGTGCCCAGTCGGCCTATGATACCTACTGGGTACCTTATGCTTCGCATTTGGTGCTCACCCCTAACCCCTGCATCTTTGGGTGCAGATCCTAGCGTGGGCTATCGCCGTTAGACCGCTGTGATTCGTGCTTGGAGATCTGTTGAAGACTACTTCAGGCTGAGGGTGAGCTCTTGACGATCGGAGCTTAGCTTTAGTTTATCTTTTGCTTCATGTACTCTAATACCATTCAGAGACATCTGTATATATAGTTTTGGTTTATTTGTACTCCATGTATGTAGTTTGGCTCTGTACTATGATACCAGGTCTTGGGGTTTGGTTTAGTTTCCGCATATGTATATATTTATATCCCTGTTATCTATTTTATTCGTCTTGTTCCCTTTTTGCTAGATAGTAGCCATTACTAACTGTTCTGGGCTACGGGAATTGGTTCGCCTACTGGGGGGTTGTAGGCGCCATCATGACCGAGAAATCGGGTCGTGACATTTATGATTCCAAATTCAGAATAGAGGAGGAAACTACACTTGCCATCACATGGATCTCATTCCCTAATTTGTTGCCTACATTCTTTGTAAAAGAGTACCTCTTTTCTATGGCTGCTGCAGTAGGTAAACCACCTCATTTGGATATGGCTACAGTTAATAAAACTAGACCTAGTCGTGCTAGAGTAAAGGTCCAAGTGGATTTAATGAAGGAAATGCCTAAATTTGTCAAGATGGAGATAGAAGATGAGGTCACAATGCAGACAAGAGTTGAAAATATTAAGATTCAATGTGATGTTTTACCAAATTCCTGCAAAAAAATGTAAACTACAGGGTTATGAAGAATAAGAATGTAGGGTGCTACATCCAGAACTCAAAAGAAAAATAGAAGATAAGGTTGAGATTGAAGATAATGAGCTACATGAAAGACCAAAGGAAAAGGAACTACAATTGGAAGGGGAAAGGAGAAAATCAAAGCATATCACCAAATTTTACTCCAATGGGAGGAGATTTGGTCGAGTAGAAAAATGGGTGGCCACAAGGGACAATAATATCAAAGATCCAAAGAACACAGTGGAAATAAGCAATAATTTTGATATCCTACCAGACAATAAGGACTGTGTCATTGAGGATATTACAGGGGATACAGTTGAAACTTCTGAAGCTCAAAGCAGTATAAAGCAAAAATACCAACAGAAGCAGGATGATTCTACTAAGAAGTGGGTGAAGGAAACCTTCACAAATGTCAAAACAAACTCCACACAGGCAGAGAAGACTAGAAAAAGATCATGCTAAAAATATAAACACTAGTGCTACAGTAACTACTAGTGGGGATTCTTCACAGTGGGGAGATAGGGTGGAAGAAGAAAAAGATAAGGTGCTAGAAGATGGAGAAATTCCTACTGATACATGAATCCTTGATCTCCAATCCTTTGACATTAGGCAGCAGTCAGATGCAGAAGAAGAAGTTATAAAAGAGAAATACAAGGCTATAGTAGTGGCACCATGCCCACTAGCTATAGAACTCATTAACAAAGTGGAGGAAGCAGAAGATGCAAACCTCAAGGAAGCAGAAGAACCACAATAGCCACAAACATCAGCTTTAGCAACAGCCCCACCAGATGGTTCATAGGACATTAATAAAGAGATGGAAGACGGCAAGAAAAGGGCAATACAAGTGGAGGCTAAAAACGGTTCACCTAACAAGGCAATACATGACCTAGTGTCTCACAACATAGTCACTAAACAGAAGCATGATAAGGAGAACACAACCAAGAAAGGGGATGAAGAAGAAGATGTTGCAAAAGATACTTCTCTAAGCTGGGACTTGATAGGGAAATAGGTAGACCTATCCCCAAAGATAATCAAAAAGAACAGCAAAAAGGGAAAGAAGCAGGGCAAAGCAGATGTACCACAACCCACTAGAACTGTGCCAAAAAAGGGTGTTACTTCTAATCAACAAAATTATTAGGAAGGAAATAATATGGAATATAAGATCTGTGAAGACCAAACAAGCTTTTCATAGATTACAAATGCTTCATAGACACCATAAATTTTCCTTTATAGCTCTTATGGAACCATTTCAATAAAAAACACATGTTCAGATGTACAAAAGAATATTAGGGATGCATACAGCTACAGTGAATTGTAATGGGAAGATATGGCTATTTTTAGATGAGAATGTTGATGTGGAGATCATTAGTGACACTGATCAGCAGATCACTGTCAAACTACTATTTCAGGAGCAACAGAAGTCTATGATCACCATATTAGTCTATGTTAAATATTCTGAGAGGGAAAGATTGGCACTATGGGATAGTATTTATCATATGACAAACACAGTATCTTTACCTTGGCTAGTGGGAGTAGACTTCAATGTCATTTTAAATGAAAAAGAGAATATAGGGGGCCTTCCAGTTACTCTACAAGAATTAGAAAACTTTGCCTTCTGTGTAAATTCTTGTGAACTAGAAGAGGCCAGCTTCAAAGGTAGCCCATTTATATGGTGAAATAGAAGGACTGATTCAGAGTGCATTTTCAAGAGGTTAGATAGGATATTAACCAATGAATTGCTACAACAATGGTTTTCTAAATTTGAGGTAGAACACTTGGTCAGAACTGGTTCAAACCATGCAGACTGCTTATCACTTTTGGAAATCAGAATCAATGCTTAATTAAACCATTTATGTTTTTGGCATTTCTGGTAGAACATGATTCTTTCCAAGAAGTGATAAAGCAGAATTGGCACACTTCTGAGGTTGGAAACTCTTTTTGGGTTTTTAAACATAAAATTAAAAACATCAAAAAAGTCCTAACCTTTTGGAGCAAACAAACCTATGGGGATATTTTCAAGCAGCTCATCATCAGAGAAGAGATTGTCAAGATAAAGGAGCAATTGTTTGAGGAAGAGCCTACTCAAGATAACAGAATGGTTCTTCAATGTGCACAGATTGAATTGAAGAAGTATTTGCATTTTGAAGAGGAATTCTGGAGGCAAAACGCATGGTTTGAAGAAGGGGATAGGAATACAAAAAAAAATTACAACCTAGTGAAAGGAAGGAGGAAAAGATTGCAGATCAATAGAATTAAAGATACTAATGGGGATTGGACAAACAACAAGTCACAAATTATAGAAGAGGCCATCAAATTTTATCAAAAACAATTCAAACAAGAGGAAAAAAGAACAGATTTTAGCCTTCTGGACCACATCCCTAAGATGGTCTCTGCAGAAGAGAATAATTCATTGTATGCCTCCCCTACTCTTGAAGAAGTTACCAATGTAATTTTTAACCTTAATGGGACAAGTGCTTGTGGACCAAATAGGATCTCAGGACTATTTTATCAGAAATGTTGGGAGACTGTTGATGTTGGGACAAATGTTTTTAACATGGATTTTTTTGGAGGACATACTCTGCCTAAGGTCATCACTCACACTAATCTTGTCCTACTCCCAAAAAAATCTAATGTGGAAACCTTCTCTGATCTGATACCTATCAGTCTCAATAACTTCATCAACAAAGTAATTTCTAGAGTGGTGCATGATAGACTGAAAATGGTGTTTCCCTCACTAATCTCTACCAACCAATCAGAATTTTTCAAAGGCAAAAATATCATTGAGAATATTCTCCTGACCCACGAGATAGTAAGGGACATAAGGCTGAGAGGTAAGCCAGCTAATGTAGTCATAAAACTTGATATGACAAAGGCCTATAATAGAGTGTCTTGGCTATACCTCACCAGAGTCATGAGGAGAATGGGTTTTGCAGAAGTATTTATAGATATGATCTGGAGGTAAATGACAAATAATTGATATTCCATCCTCTTAAATGGACAGCCACATAGCTTTTTTCATTCAACAAGGGGACCCCTTGTCCCCTGCTTTATTCATTCTAGCAGCTGAAGTTCTATCAAGGGCCTTAAATAATCTATTTGAAGATAATTAATATAGAGGTTATGGCATGCCAAAGTGGACTAGAAATCTTAATCATCTTGCATATACTGATGATACGCTTATATTCACTTCCACAGATAAGAAATCTTTGGAACTTGTGATGAAGGTGCTAAAGGACTATGAAAAGATTTCAGGGCAGTTGATCAATGAGAAAAAGAGCTCATTTAATATGTATCAGAAAGTGGCAACAAATCTTATTGAAAAAGTACAGAGATGCACAGGTTTTATTAAAGGAGAATTTTCATTCATGTATTTAGGTTGTCCTATCACCCATGCTAAAAAGAAGAAAGATGATTACAATGATCTCCTCAAGAAAGTCACAGAGACTGCAGAGTTGGAAAGGTAAAATACTTTCTTTTGGAGGTAAGGTAGTCCTAATTCAGAATGTACTCCAAAGCAACCCACTATACTTGTTGTTTCTTGTGGTTTCCCCAAAATTCATCATTTCTGAATTACATAAAATCTTCAATAGATTCTTGTGGAGAACTAAAGATGGGGGCAAATGCAAGCACTAGTCCGCATGGTTGAAGCTTTGCTATCCAAAGGATGAGGGAGTGGGATTTAGATCCTTATTTGATGTTTCTAAATCTATGTTTGCTAAGTTGTGGTGGAAGTTTAGAGCATCAAGATCCCTATGGACAAACTATATATGGAATAAGTATTGTAGAAAATTTACTCTAACAGAGGTCCAATGGAAAGATGGTTCACATATTTGGAAAAGAATGTTAGAAGCAAGGGAAGAGATTGAACAAGAAATATGGTGAGAATCTATTGTAGGATCCTCTCATATCTGTAATGACAACTGGACTAAATTGGGAGATCTTAGATTTATAGTGGAACCTAATTTCCACATCGATGAGAGTGTACAAGATTTAGAGTACTTCACAATCGATGGAAACCAGAGAATTGATAGAATGACACAGTATCTTCCAGGAGACATTATTGAGCATGTTGAGGACAAGCTAATAATAAACCACAATGCAGAACTATGGGACCATCCTTGGTGGATGTCCACTAGTAGTGCTAAGTTTACAATTGGAAGTGCATGGCAACTGTTAAGGTAAAAGGGCTACTTCTCTGATTATTTCAAGAAGATTTGGACTAAAGGAGTCCCTTTCAAGATTAGTTTCTTCTTGTGGAGATTGTGGAAGTTTAAACTTCCAGTAGATGAGATTCTCAACAGAAATAGCTTCAGCATAGTTTCTAGGTGCACATGTTGTCAATCCCTTCAACAAGAAACGGTTTACCATCTTTTTGTGATCAGAGATATTACAAGGAGAGTATGGAATTATTTTACATCCGTTGTTGGGATTGCAGGACCATTTATTCAGACTCAACAAGTTGTGAATCAATGGTGGAAAGTGGAGTGTGCACAAAAGCTAAAGTCTATCTCACAAGCTGCTCCAGCAATAATTTGTTGGCAACTTTAGAAGAGGACAAATAATATTTTACATGATAAACCTATGTCTGTGGGAAAGGTAATTCATGATATCAGCCAGAATCTCTTTCTTCTGGCTAAACATCTCTATCCATGAATGTCAGACCTGCCTAGTCAGTGGATACTATTGGTGGAGTACTTAGAAGGTTATAGATCAAATATTAAAGCTCAACCTATGAGCTAGAGAAAAATTGCACTGGAATGGTTTAAATGCAACTCAGATGAAGTATCTAGGGGCAACCCTTTCCACGACCCAACCCGTCGTGAGTGGCACCCACCCAACCACCGGATGAGCGAACCAATAGAGTTCAACCCTTTGCCTAGACTAACAGCCTAAAACCAATAACAGAAAGTAAACTAGAAATCAAAGTAAGAAAAAACCATAGCATAATCATTAACCTGCGGAAAATCCCACCTAGGAACTGAAAGTCGTTGTACCAAACATCAATACCAATATCTAGAATACAGGGATGCAACCCCAAAGGAAAATATGAAGTAGTTTTAAGTCTGAAACAAGTGGACTGAAACTCTAAAGATAACCCAAGGTAGCTCGAATCAAGCAGCTCACCCTTGCAAGTCAGAAGCCGTCGGCACTAAAGGTGAGGTTGCATCTCAGCCGCCGGAAGATTTTCTGTACTCACCAAAACACAAGCAAGTGCAGTATCAATACACCACCACTGTGTACTGGTAGGATCATCAGCCATTTTCCAAATAAACAATGTATAACAGTACAACAATATCAAGTATAAGGTATGGAAAACATGCATAAATAGCCACAAACACACTTAGTCTACCAATCTCTACTCAGCCTGCCCCCGCATGAATCCACCAACTAACTCTAAGCCACAATCGTATACCATTAACTACACCTTTTCATCTAGCCTGGACCCACCCCAGGATCCCCCCTACGCTACACACACGTACCTTGAATCAACCCGGCCTAAACCAAGACCAACACAATGTCAATGAACAACCCGTCCTAAACCAAGACCAACACAACAGTTAACCAGAATTTCCCTGGCCTCTCAAGGACCATCAAACAAATAACACATTTTAATAAGCAATCCGGTCCACTCACGGAACCAATATCAATCAATGCAATACCATAATAACAATGCAATGATGCAACAAAAGTAAACCCGTACCAGGCGTTGTACCCGTGCCAACCAAGTGTTATACCCGTACTAGGCATGGTACCCGTAACAACTATTTGTTATACCCGTACCAGGTGTGGTACCCGAGACAACCGAATTTCAATAATCTACAGTCAAATGCATAAACAAACAACTTGTAAACCAACAAGCAAATATTGTTCAAATCACAGACTGTAAATAAGGAAACTTAGACATTCTATATAACTTTCCTAAGCAATGTAATTCATACAATCACTTAGATATGAGTACAAAATATACAACATTCACAGGAATTCATAAGCCATCACCCACCTAGAATGATCCAAGCTCTATTCGACACGAGCTTTCCCGTGTTCTGGATCCTCTCTCGTTCTTCGCCTAAAAACAACACACAGTACATACAACTAACACACAAGGCCTGCACATTACCTAGATTATACCAAATCCCCAAACCCCAGGCCACCCATGATCATCCCACCTTTTTCTCGGACTTTCCCACCGTTAATTCTCCTAGTTCTATCATTTTTACGAATAAAAACAGAGAATTTAACAACCTATGATCATTTTAACATACTTTTATCAACACCCAAGAACATACATGCTTGGAACCCCCTTCCTTCCCCGAATTCCACCATTCTTAGCTTATGCCAACCTTTCCCCAAATTCCCTCCTAGCAATTCTACCGCATAGGAAATGTAATACAAAGATTGGGGAACGAAAACCTTACCTTAGGGAAGAATTTTGATGGAAAAAGGAAGAAAAATGCCTGGAATCACCTAGCCCTTCTCCCAAAATGAAATTGTGAAAAACTGAATGTTTTGGGAACTGTTTCTGCATTAAATCTCGTCAACCCGCTATAGAGGTCCCCGCTCCGCTATAGCGGATAACTATTGCTACAGCGGTCTTAAGCGGCATTGACCACCCTTGACCGCTGCTATAGCGGTAATTTCCACTGTTATAGCGGTGGCCGATATCGCGCATGGTTGCACTCATCACGGATAAAATATTTGAAAATTTCCCAGTTTTGTCCATTTTACAACACACTTGCTTCCCCGATGACCCGAAACAACCCCTTCACGTCAAACGCAATTTTGGGAGTTCTACTTACCCAAATTCGATTTTGAAAAGTCCCTTGGATTCCTTTATGTCTTGGCTACGTGGAGAACTAGATCAAACCAACACACAAAGACCAATCCTTACCCGAATTTTCCTAGACTCTACCTCGCTCCAAAACTGGCCAAGGCTAGCCTAGCCAAAAATTTCAAACTCCCAAACTCGGAGTTGTATAACTCAAAAACTTGGCATGATTGGACTACCCATGACGATGGACCCAGTCGTTAAAACAGATACCAATTTACCCATTGTTCATCCCCGAACGATCAAACCCAAAATTATGGAAATAAAAGGAAGGAAGTGTAGTACCTGAATCCTCAAACAATTGAGGGTACTTGTCCCACATGTCCTTCTCGGTTTCCCAAGTGGCTTCCTCAATCGGATGATGCTTCCACTAAGCCTTCATCATATCAATCACCTTTGTCCTCAACCTCTGGACATCTCGAGGAAGAATTAAAACTGGTTTCTCCTCATAACGAAGATCCTTATCGAAAAGTATCTCATCCCATTTGATGATGTAATCCCCATCCCTATGGTATCGCTTAAGCATGGATACATAGAATACCGGATGGATGCCCGATAAACTAGGTGGAAGTTCTAACTTTTAAGCCACTAGCCCCACAATTTCAATCACTTCAAACGGACCGATGAATTGAGGGCTAAGTTTGCCCTTCTTACCAAACCGCATAACCTATTTCATTGGTGATACTTTTAACAATACCTGTTCACCAACCTGAAAGTCCATGTCCCGGACCTTGCAAACTGCATACTCTTACTGCCTGCTTTGAACAGCCAGCAACTTGGTCTATATTCCCCTTACCTTTTCCTGCGCTTCCTTCACTAAGTCTACGCCCAGAGGCTTCACATCGCCTTCCTCAAACCACCCAACCGGTGATCTGCAGTTCCTCCCATACAGGTCCTCGAACGGTGCCATGTCAATACTGGAGTGGTAGCTGTTGTTGTATAAGAATTCGCACAACGGTAGAAACTGGTCCCAATAACCCCCGAAGTCCATCACACATGCTCTCAACATGTCCTCCAATACCTGGATCATCCTTTCCGACTGATCATCAGTCTGAGGATGGAAGGTTGTGCAAAAGGTGAGTTCTGTACCCAACTCTTCATGTAACTTCTCCAGAACTTAGAAGTAAACTGCGTACCCTTGTCTGAAATGATGGACAGTGGTACCCCATGCAGTCTCACAATCTCCTTCACGTAGATCTTAGATAATTGCTGCAAATTATAATCTACCCTGGCCGGAATGAAATGAGCGGACTTGGTCAGCCTGTCAACAATGACCCAAATTGAGTCATACTTCCCCAATGTCTTGGGAAGACCCACCACGAAATCCATGGCTATCCTTTCCCACTTCCACTCTAGAATTGGCATTCTCTGAAGTAGTCCTGCAGGTCTCTAATGTTCATACTTTACCTGCTGGCAGTTCTGACATTTGGACACAAAATCCACTATGTCCCTTTTCATCCCGGGCCACCAGTAACGCTGCCTTAAGTTCCTGTACATTTTGGTCACCCCCGGATGAATTAAGTACTGCAACCCATGAGCTTCTGCCAAGATTTTCTGTATCATATCATCCACCCGAGGAACACAAATACTCTCCCTGAAATGCAACACTCCACCAGAGTCTAACATGACGTCTCTGGACTCCTCGGATATTACCTTACCTCGCAACTTACCCAGTTTTGGATCCTGAAACTATTTTGCCTTTATTTCCTCTATGAAGTTGGCCTTGACCTCAATGCTGGCCAACAACCCACCTTGATCTGAAATGCCCAAGTGCATGAACTTGGCCTCCAAAGCCCAAATCTCCTTAGCCAAAGGTTGTTTGGATGCCCCCAAACAAGCCAAGCTACCCATGCTAACAGTTTTCTGGCTCAATGCGTCTGCCACCACATTAGCCTTACCCGGATGGTACTGAATTGTCACATCATAATCCTTCAATAATTCTATCCACCTCCTCTACCTCATATTCAAATCCTTCTGAGTGAAAACATGTTGCAGACTGCGATGATCTGTGAATACCTCACACTTGACACCATAAAGGTAGTGTCTCCAGATTTTCAATGCAAAAACCACCGCTGCCAACTCTAAATCGTGAGTCGGGTAATTCCTCTCATGCACCTTCAACTGCTTGGATGCATAGGCTATCACATTCCTATCCTGCATCAACAGAGAACCCAAACCAGAATGTGAAGCATCACAGTAAACAACAAAGTCTTTACCTTCAACCGGCAAGGATAAAATAGGGGTTGTGGTCAAAAAGGTCTTGAGCTTTTGGAAGCTCTCCTCGCACTTGTCGAACCATACGAACGGTACCTCCTTTTGTGTCAGCCTGGTCAGGTGAGTAGCAATAGAAGCAAAATTTTTAACAAACCTCCGGTAGTACCCCGCGAGCCTAACAAAACTCCTCACCTCGGTCACAGAGCTAGGCCAAACCCAACTCTTGACTGCCTCAATTTTCTGGGGATCCACCATCACCCCTTTTTCCGACACTACATGCCCCAAGAATGCAATAGAAGTCAACCAAAACTCGCACTTAGTGAATTTTGCACAAAGCTTTTGGTGCGTCAAGATATCCAGCACAATACGAAGATAATTAGCATGCTCCTCCCTACTCTTAGAGTATATCAAAATATCATCGATGAATACGATAACGAAGGAATCTAAGTAAGACGTAAACACGTCATTCATCAAACTCATGAATGTTGTCGGTGCATTGGTCAAACCAAATGACATTACTAGAAACTTGTGACGCCTATACCGAGTCCAAAAAGCAGTCTTCGGAATGTCCTCACGTCTAATCTTTAACTGATGGTACCCCGACCTCAAGTCAATTTTTGAGAACACTGATGCACCTTGAAACTGGTCAAACAAATCATCTATACGGGGTAGAGGGTACTTATTCTGGATGGTCACCTTGTTCAACTGCCTATAATCTATGCACATCCGCATGCTACCATCCTTTTTCTTTACAAATAAGACCGGAGCACCCCAAGGCGAAGAACTGGGACGTACAAATCCCTTATCTAGGAGTTTCTGCCGCTGAATCTTAAGTTCCCTTAGCTCTGCCAGAGCCATACGATATGGAGGAATGGAAATAGGACGAGTGCCTGGCTCCAACTCAATACAAAAATCTATCTCTCTGTCCGGAGGCATACCAGGCAAGTCCGCTGGAAAGACCTCTAAAAATTCAGAAACCACTGGAACTGACTCAATAGGAGGAGACTCCACACTATCATCCCGGAGATGAGCCAAGAAGGCTAGACACCCCCTCCCCACTAGCTTCTTAGCCCGGATAAACGATATTATCTTAAATGGCTTAGGCCTGTACACACCTTCCCACTCTAGTCTATCCTTACTCGGAATTTCTAGAGCCACAGTCTTGGTGTTATAGTTCAACACAGCATGATAAGGAGATAGCCAGGTCATACCCAAGATAATATCAAAATTAGCCATATCCAGAATTACCAAGTCTACCCAAGTATGTAACCCCACAAAAATAACAGAACAGTCATGATATAATGAGTCACAACCGTAGACTCTCCAATTAGGGTAGAAACATAGATAGGGGAATCAAGGATATCACAAGTCAAACCCAGCCCTAAAGCAAAACTCACAGACACAAAAGAATATGTAGAACCTGGGTAAATTAATACCGAAGCCATTTTATCATAGACAAGAATAGTACATGTGATCACCCGATCTGAGGCTACTGCCTCAGTCCTCCCTGGAAAAGCATAGCAATGAGCCCAATCATTAATCCAGGAAACTTCTCAGGCTGGCTGCGCCACACCCCTGCCTGCGCCGCACCCCTGTCAGCGTCGCCATTCCCTCGGTCTCCCTGACCTCCCTGAAAATTACCTCGCCCACCCTGTGGACGACCCCTAGCATTACTGCCTCTGCTTGCCGGAACCACTGCTCTAGTCTGTTGCTGACCCTGATTACCTGTCTGCTTATGTGGACACTCCCTCTTAAAGTGGCTCAACTTACCATAATGGAAGTAACCACTGTCAAGAATAGGTCTGCTAACTGATGTATAGGACGCTCCCTAGCCTCTAGGAGCTAAAGACTGGGCTCCTTGACGACCACCTATAGTAGCTGGCAGAGCTGACTGAATAGGATGGGCCGAATAATCCTGCTGATGCTGGCCCATGGAGTATGAACCACCATAGTTTCCCTCATTCCGAGGCTTCTTGGCTAAAGCCTTAGCATGCCCCGCTTGCCTAACTCCCTCAATCTTTTTCACATAATCCACCACATCATTAAAACCCTTTCCTGAAGAAGTCATATGCACTGACAAAACCTGCAGTTCACTATTCAGACCCTTGTCAAACAATCGGACTCGTTCCTCCTCGGAACCCAACATCTGTGTAGCAAAATGAGACAACGCATGGAACTTAGCCTCATAAGGTGAGACCGACATGCTACCCTGCTCCAAGTTTAGAAACTCGTCCTTCTTCTGGTCCCTCAAAGTATGGGGAACGTAATTCTCTAGAAATAACGTGTGGAACTGCTCCCAAGTCAGTGGAGGTAGAATAGAAGATCGACACTCCACATGAGACCTCCACCACTGCTTGGCATCACCCTGCAGCTGAAAAGTGACAAACTTCACCCCATGTTGACGTACAATACCCAACTTGTGCAACCTCTCATGGCAATCCAGGATAAACTCATAGGTATCCTCTTTGTCTGTACCCTGAAACATGGGAGGTTTCAGCTTAAGAAACTTAGTCAGATGGAAGAGATAGTTTTTCCTAAAGCCCCATAGCCTCTCGAAGAAAAGTACGAACATCTCTAAACCGTTCCGCAAGACTCTACTAGACCTATTTGGTATGATGAGATCAACGAACCTAGGCTCTGATACCATCTTTGTCATGACCCAACCCATCGTGAGTGGCACCCACCCAACCCCCGGATGAGCGAACCAATAGAGTTCAACCCTTTGCCTAGACTAACAGCCTAAAAACAATAACAGAAAGTAAACTAGCAATAAAAGTAAGCAAAAACTATAGCATAATCATTAACCTGTGGAAAATCCCACCTAGGAACTGAAAGTCATTGTACCAAACATCAATACCAATATCTAGAATATGGGGATGCAACCCCAAAAGAAAATACGAAGTAGTTTTAAGTCCGAAACAAGTGGAATGAAACTCTAAAGATAACCCAAGGTAGCTCGAATCAAGCAGCTCACCCTTGCAAGTCAGAAGCCGTCGGCACTAAAGGTGAGGTCGCGTCTCAGCCGCCGGAATATTTTTTGTACTCACCAAAAGACAAGCAACTGCAGTATCAGTACCCGACCACTGTGTACTGGTAGAATCATTAGCCAGTTTCCAAATAAACAATGTATAACAGTACAACAATATCAAGTATAAGGTATGGAAAACATGCATAAATAGCCACAGACACACTTAGACTACCAATCTCTACTCAACCTTCCCCCGCATGAATCCACCACCTAACTCTAACCCATGATCATATACCATTAACTACACCTTTCCGTCTAGCCTGGACCCACCCTGGGATACCCCTTAAGCTACACACACGTACCTTGAATCAACCCGTTCTAAACTAAGACCAACAGAATGTCAATGAACAACCCGACCTAAACCAAGACCAACACAATAGTTAACCAGAATTTCCCTGGCCTCTCAAGAACCATCAAACCAATAACACATTTTAATAAGCAACCCAGTCCACTCACAGAAGCAATATCAATCAATGCAACACCATAATAATAATGCAATGATGGAACAAAAGTAACCCCGTACCAGGCGTGGTACTCGTGCCAACCAAGTGTTTTACCCATACCAGGCGTGGTACCCGTGCCAACCATTTGTTATACCAGTACCAGGCGTGGTACCCGAGCCAACTGAATATCAATAATCCATAGTCAAATGCATGAACAAACAACTTGTAAACCAACAAGCAAATACCGTTCAAATCACAGAGTGTAAAGCAGGAAACTTAGACATTCTATACAACTTTCTTAAGCAATGTAATTCATACAATTCACTTAGATATGAGTACAAAATATACAACATTCACTGGAATTCGCAAGCCATCACCTACCTCTAATGATCAGAGCTCTATTCGATCCGAGCTTTCCCATGTTCCGAATTCCTCTCTCATTCTTGGTCTAAAAACAACACACAGTACATACAATTAACACACAAGGCCTGCACATTACCCGAATTATACCAAATCCCCAAACCCCAGGCCACCCATGATCATCCCACCCTTTTCCCGGGCTTTTCCACCGTTAGTTCTCCTAGTTCTATCATTTTTACGGATAAAAATAGAGAATTTGACAACCTATGATCATTTTAACATACTTTTATCAACACCCAAGAACGTACATGCTTGGAACCCCCTTCCTTCCCCAAATTCCACCATTTCTAGGTTATGCCAACCTTTTCTCAAATTCTCTCCTAGCAATTCTATCTCATAGGAAATGTAATGCAAAGATTGGGGAAAGAAAATTTTACCTTACGGAAGAATTTTGACGGAAAAAGGAAGAAAAATGCCTGGAATTGCCTAGCCCTTCTCCCAAAATAAAATTGTGAAAAACTGAATGTTTTGGAAACTGTATCTACATTAAATCCCATAGTTTCTAGGTGCACATGTTGTCAATCCCTTCAACAAGAAACAGTTCACCATCTTTTTGTGATTAGAGATATTACAAGGAGAGTATGGAATTATTTTACATCCGTTGTTGGGATTGCAGGACCATTTATTCAGACTCAACAAGTTGTGAGTCAATGGTGGAAAGTGGAGTGTGCACAAAAGCTAAAGTCTATCTCACAAGCTGCTCCAGCAATAATTTGTTGGCAACTTTAGAAGAGGACAAACAATATTTTACATGATAAACCTATGTCTGTGGGAAAGGTAATTCATGATATCAGCCAGAATCTCTTTCTTCTGGCTAAACATCTCTATCCATGAATGTCAGACCTGCCTAGTCAGTGGATACTATTGGTGGAGTACTTAGAAGGTTATAGATCAAATATTAAAGCTCAACCTATGAGCTAGAGAAAAATTGCACTGGAATGGTTTAAATGCAACTTAGATGAAGTATCTAGGGGCAACCCTTTCCACGACCCAACCCGTCGTGAGTGGCACCGACCCAACCACCGGATAAGCGAACCAATAGAGTTCAACCCTTTGCCTAGACTAACAGCCCAAAACCAATAACAGAAAGTAAACTAGAAATCAAAGTAAGCAAAAACCATAGCATAATCATTAACCTGCGAAAAATCCCACCTAGGAACTGAAAGTCGTTGTACCAAACATCAATACCAATATCTAGAATACGGGGATGCAACCCCAAAGGAAAATATGAAGTAGTTTTAAGTCTGAAACAAGTGGACTGAAACTCTAAAGATAACCCAAGGTAGCTCGAATCAAGCAGCTCACCCTTGCAAGTCAGAAGCCGTCGGCACTAAAGGTGAGGTCGCATCTCAACCGCCGGAAGATTTTCTGTACTCACCAAAACACAAGCAAGTGCATTATCAATACACCACCACTGTGTACTGGTAGGATCATCAGCCATTTTCCAAATAAACAATGTATAACAGTACAACAATATCAAGTATAAGGTATGGAAAACATGCATAAATAGCCACAGACACACTTAGACTACCAATCTCTACTCAGCCTGCCCCCGCATGAATCCACCAACTAACTCTAAGCCACAATCGTATACCATTAACTACACCTTTTCATCTAGCCTGGACCCACCCCAGGATCCCCCCTACGCTACACACACGTACCTTGAATCAACCCGGCCTAAACCAAGACCAACACAATGTCAAAGAACAACCCGTCCTAAACCAAGACCAACACAACAGTTAACCAGAATTTCCCTGGCCTCTCAAGGACCATCAAACCAATAACACATTTTAATAAGCAATCCGGTCCACTCACGGAACTAATATCAATCAATGCAATACCATAATAACAATGCAATGATGCAACAAAAGTAAACCCGTACCAGGCATTGTACCCGTGCCAACCAAGTGTTATACCCGTACTAGGCATGGTACCCGTAACAACTATTTGTTATACCCGTACCAGGCGTGGTACCCGAGACAACCGAATTTCAATAATCTACAGTCAAATGCATAAACAAACAACTTGTAAACCAACAAGCAAATATTGTTCAAATCACAGACTGTAAATAAGGAAACTTAGACATTCTATATAACTTTCCTAAGCAATGTAATTCATACAATCACTTAGATATGAGTACAAAATATACAACATTCACAGGAATTCATAAGCCATCACCCACCTAGAATGATCCAAGCTCTATTCGACATGAGCTTTCCCGTGTTCTGGATCCTCCATCGTTCTTCGCCTAAAAACAACACACAGTACATACAACTAACACATAAGGCCTGCACATTACCTAGATTATACCAAATCCCCAAACCCCAGGCCACCCATGATCATCCCACCTTTTTCTCGGGCTTTCCCACCGTTAATTCTCCTAGTTCTATCATTTTTACGAATAAAAACAGAGAATTTAACAACCTATGATCATTTTAACATACTTTTATCAACACCCAAGAACGTACATGCTTGGAACCCCCTTCCTTCCCCGAATTTTACCATTCCTAGGTTATGCCAACCTTTCCCCAAATTCCTTCCTAGCAATTCTACCGCATAGGAAACGTAATACAAAGATTGGGGAACAAAAACCTTACCTTAGGGAAGAATTTTGATGGAAAAAGGAAGAAAAACGCCTGGAATCACCTAGCCCTTCTCCCAAAATGAAATTGTAAAAAACTGAATGTTTTGGGAACTGTTTTTGCATTAAATCCCGTCAACCCGCTATAGAGGTCCCCGCTCCGCTATAGCGGATAACTATTGCTACAGCGGTCTTAAGCGGCATTGACCACCCTTGACCGCTGCTATAGCGGTAATTTCCACTGTTATAGCGGTGGCCAATATCGCGCATGGTTGCACTCATCACGGATAAAATATTCAAAAATTTCACAGTTTTGTCCATTTTACAACACACTTGCTTCCCCGATGACCCAAAACAACCCCTTCACGTCAAACGCAATTTCGAGAGTTCTACTTACCCAAATTCAATTTTGAAAAGTCCCTCGGATTCCTTTATATCTTGGCTACGTGGAGAACTAGATCAAACCAACACACAAAGACCAATCCTTACCCGGATTTTCCTAGACTCTACCTCACTCCAAAACTGGCCGAGGCTAGCCTAGCCAAAATTTTCAAACTCCCAAACTCGGAGTTGTATAACTCAAAAACTTGGCATGATTGGACTACCCATGATGATTTACCCAGTCGTTAAATCAGTCTGAGGATGGAAGGTTGTGCTAAAGGTGAGTTCTGTACCCAACTCTTCATGTAACTTCCCCAGAACTTAGAAGTAAACTGCGTACCCTTATCTGAAATAATGGACAGTGGTACCCCATGCAGTCTCACAATCTCCTTAACGTAGATCTTAGATAATTGTTGCAAATTATAATCTACCCTGGACGGAATGAAATGAGCGGACTTGGTCAGCCTGTCAACAATGACCCAAATTGAGTCATACTTCCCCAATGTCTTGGGAAGACCCACCACGAAATCCATGGCTATCCTTTCCCACTTCCACTCTAGAATTGGCATTCTCTGAAGTAGTCCTGCAGGTCTCTGATGTTCATACTTTACCTGCTGGCAGTTCTGACATTTGGACACAAAATCCACTATGTCCCTTTTCATCCCGGGCCACCAGTAACGCTGCCTTAAGTTCCTGTACATTTTGGTCACCCCCGGATGAATTAAGTACTGCAAACCATGAGCTTCTGCCAAGATTTTCTGTATCATATCATCCACCCGAGGAACACAAATACTCTCCCTGAAATGCAACACTCCACCAGAGTCTAACATGACGTCTCTGGACTCCTCGGATATTACCTTACCTCGCAACTTACCCAGTTTTGGATCCTGAAACTATTTTGCCTTTATTTCCTCTATGAAGTTGGCCTTGACCTCAATGCTGGCCAACAACCCACCTTGATCTGAAATGCCCAAGTGCATGAACTTGGCCTCCAAAGCCCAAATCTCCTTAGCCAAAGGTTGTTTGGATGCCCCCAAACAAGCCAAGCTACCCATGCTAACAGTTTTCTGGCTCAATGCGTCTGCCACCACATTAGCCTTACCCGGATGGTACTGAATTGTCACATCATAATCCTTCAATAATTCTATCCACCTCCTCTACCTCATATTCAAATCCTTCTGAGTGAAAACATGTTGCAGACTGCGATGATCTGTGAATACCTCACACTTGACACCATAAAGGTAGTGTCTCCAGATTTTCAATGCAAAAACCACCGCTGCCAACTCTAAATCGTGAGTCGGGTAATTCCTCTCATGCACCTTCAACTGCTTGGATGCATAGGCTATCACATTCCTATCCTGCATCAACAGAGAACCCAAACCAGAATGTGAAGCATCACAGTAAACAACAAAGTCTTTACCTTCAACCGGCAAGGATAAAATAGGGGTTGTGGTCAAAAAGGTCTTGAGCTTTTGGAAGCTCTCCTCGCACTTGTCGAACCATACGAACGGTACCTCCTTTTGTGTCAGCCTGGTCAGGTGAGTAGCAATAGAAGCAAAATTTTTAACAAACCTCCGGTAGTACCCCGCGAGCCTAACAAAACTCCTCACCTCGGTCACAGAGCTAGGCCAAACCCAACTCTTGACTGCCTCAATTTTCTGGGGATCCACCATCACCCCTTTTTCCGACACTACATGCCCCAAGAATGCAATAGAAGTCAACCAAAACTCGCACTTAGTGAATTTTGCACAAAGCTTTTGGTGCGTCAAGATATCCAGCACAATACGAAGATAATTAGCATGCTCCTCCCTACTCTTAGAGTATATCAAAATATCATCGATGAATACGATAACGAAGGAATCTAAGTAAGACGTAAACACGTCATTCATCAAACTCATGAATGTTGTCGGTGCATTGGTCAAACCAAATGACATTACTAGAAACTTGTGACGCCTATACCGAGTCCAAAAAGCAGTCTTCGGAATGTCCTCACGTCTAATCTTTAACTGATGGTACCCCGACCTCAAGTCAATTTTTGAGAACACTGATGCACCTTGAAACTGGTCAAACAAATCATCTATACGGGGTAGAGGGTACTTATTCTGGATGGTCACCTTGTTCAACTGCCTATAATCTATGCACATCCGCATGCTACCATCCTTTTTCTTTACAAATAAGACCGGAGCACCCCAAGGCGAATAACTGGGACGTACAAATCCCTTATCTAGGAGTTTCTGCCGCTGAATCTTAAGTTCCCTTAGCTCTGCCAGAGCCATACGATATGGAGGAATGGAAATGGGACGAGTGCCTGGCTCTAACTCAATACAAAAATCTATCTCTCTGTCCGGAGGCATACCAGGCAAGTCCGCTGGAAACACCTCTAAAAATTCAGAAAGCACTGGAACTGACTCAATAGGAGGAGACTCCACACTATCATCCCGGAGATGAGTCAAGAAGGCTAGACACCCCCTCCCCACTAGCTTCTTAGCCCGGACAAACGATATTATCTTAAATAGATTAGGCCTGTACACACCTTCCCACTCTAGTCTATCCTTACATGGAATTTCTATAGCCACAGTCTTGGTGTTATAGTTCAACACAGCATGATAAGGAGATAGCCAGGTCATACCCAAGATAATATCAAAATTAGCCATATCCAGAATTACCAAGTCTACCCAAGTATGTAACCCCACAAAAATAACAGAACAGTCATGATATAATGAGTCACAACCATAGACTCTCCAATTAGGGTAGAAACATAGATAGGGGAATCAAGGATATCACAAGTCAAACCCAGCCCTAAAGCAAAACTCACAGACACAAAAGAATATGTAGAACCTGGGTAAATTAATACCGAAGCCATTTTATCATAGACAAGAATAGTACATGTGATCACCCGATCTGAGGCTTCCGCCTCAGTCCTCCCTGGAAAAGCATAGCAATGAGCCCAATTATTAATCCAGGAAACTTCTCAGGCTGGCTGCGCCACACCCCTGCCTGCGCCACACCCCTGCCTGCGCCGCACCCCTGTCAGCGTCGCCATTCCCTCGGTCTCCCTGACCTCCCTGAAAAAATTACCTCGCCCACCCTGTGGACGACCCCTAGCATTACTGCCTCTGCTTGCCGGAACCACTGCTCTAGTCTGTTGCTGACCCTGATTACCTGTCTGCTTATATGGACACTCCCTCTTAAAGTGGCTCAACTTACCATAATGGAAGTAACCACTGTCAAGAATAGGTCTGCTAGCTGATGTATAGGACTCTCCCTAGCCTCTAGGAGCTAAAGACTGAGCTCCTTGACGACCACCTGTAGTAGCTGGCAGAGCTGACTGAATAGGACGGGCCGAGTAAGCCTACTGATGCTGGCCCATGGAGTATGAACCACCATAGTTTCCCTCATTCCGAGGCTTCTTGGCTAAAGCCTTAGCCTGCCCCGCTTGCCTAACTCCCTCAATCTTCTTCACATAATCCACCACATCATTAAAACCCTTTCCTGAAGAAGTCATATGCACTGACAGTACCTGCAGTTCACTATTCAGACCCTTGTCAAACAACCGGACTCGTTCCTCCTCGGAACCCAACATCTGTGTAGCAAAATGAGACAACGCATGGAACTTAGCCTCATAAGGTGAGACCGACATGCTACCCTGCTCCAAGTTTAGAAACTCGTCCTTCTTCTGGTCCCTCAAAGTATGGGGAACGTACTTCTCTAGAAATAATGTGTGGAACTGCTCCCAAGTCAGTGGAGGTAGAATAGAAGATCGACACTCAACATGAGACCTTCACCACTGCTTGGCATCACCCTGCAGCTGAAAAGTGATAAACTTCACCCCATGCTGACGTACAATACCCAACTTGTGCAACCTCTCATGGCAATCCAGGATAAACTCATAGGCATCCTCTTTGTCTGTACCCTGAAACATGGGAGGTTTCAGCTTAAGAAACTTAGTCAGAAGGAAGAGATAGTTTTTCCTAAACCCCATAGCCTCTCGAAGAAAAGTACGGACATTTCTGAACCGTTCCGCAAGACTCTACTAGACCTGTTTGGTATGATAAGATCAACGAACCTATGCTCTGATACCATCTTTGTCATGACCCAACCCATCGTGAGTGGCACCCACCCAACCCCCGGATGAGCGAACCAATAGAGTTCAACCCTTTGCCTAGACTAACAGCCTAAAACCAATAACAGAAAGTAAACTAGCAATAAAAGTAAGCAAAAACTATAGCATAATCATTAACCTGTGGAAAATCCTACCTAGGAACTGAAAGCCATTGTACCAAACATCAATACCAATATCTAGAATATAAGGATGCAACCCCAAAAGTAAATACGAAGTAGTTTTAAGTCCGAAACAAGTGGAATGAAACTCTAAAGATAACCCAAGGTAGCTCGAATCAAGCAGCTCACCCTTGCAAGTCAGAAGCCGTCGGCACTAAGGGTGAGGTCGCGTCTCAGCCGCCGGAAGATTTTTTGTACTCACCAAAAGACAATCAACTGCAGTATCAGTACATGACCACTGTGTACTGGTAGAATCATCAGCCAATTTCCAAATAAACAATGTATAACAGTACAACAATATCAAGTATAAGATATGGAAAACATGCATAAATAGCCATAAACACACTTAGACTACCAATCTCTACTCAGCCTACCCCCGCATGAATCCAACACTTAACTCTAACCCACAATCGTATACCATTAACTACACCTTTTCATCTAGCCTGGACCCACCCCAGGATCCCCCCTACGCTACACATACGTACCTTGAATCAACCCGGCCTAAACTAAGACTAACACAATGTCAATGAACAACCCGGCCTAAACCAAGACCAACACAAAAGTTAACCAGAATTTCCCTGGCCTCTCAAGAACCATCAAACCAATAACACATTTTAATAAGCAACCCAGTCCACTCATAAAACCAATATCAATCAATGCAACACCATAATAATAATGCAATGATGGAACAAAAGTAAACCCGTACCAGGGGTGCTACCCGTGCCAACCAAGTGTTTTACCCATACCAGGCGTAGTACCCGTGCCAACCATTTGTTATAATAGTACCAGGCGTGGTACCCGAGCCAACAGAATATCAATAATCCATAGTCAAATGCATGAACAAACAACTTGTAAACCAACAAGCAAATATCGTTCAAATCACAGAGTGTAAAGCAGGAAACTTAGACATTCTATACAACTTTCTTAAGCAATGTAATTCATACAATCACTTAGATATAAGTACAAAATATACAACATTCATAGGAATTTGCAAGCCATCACCTACCTCTAATGATCCAAGCTCTATTCGATCCGAGCTTTCCCGTGTTCTGAATTCCTCTCTCATTCTTGGTCTAAAAACAACACACAGTACATACAATTAACACACAAGGCCTGCACATTACCCAAATTATACCAAATCCCCAAACCCTAGGCCACCCATGATCATCCCACCCTTTTCCCGGGCTTTTCCACCATTATTCTCCTAGTTCTATAATTTTTACAGATAAAAATAGAGAATTTGACAACCTATGATCATTTTAACATACTTTTATCAACACCCAAGAACGTACATGCTTGGAACCCCCTTCCTTCCCCAAATTCCACCATTTCTAGGTTATGCCAACCTTTTCTCAAATTCTCTCCTAGCAATTCTACCGCATAGGAAATGTAATGCAAAGATTGGGGAACGAAAATTTTACCTTACGGAAGAATTTCGACGGAAAAAGGAAGAAAAATGCCTGGAATTGCCTAGCCCTTCTCCCAAAATAAAATTGTGAAAAACTGAATATTTTGGAAACTGTTTCTGCATTAAATCCCATCAGCCCACTATAGCGGTCCCCACTCTGCTATAGTAGTCCCGCTATAGTAGATGACTACCGCTACAACGATCTTAACCGGCGTTGGCCGCCGCTATAGCGGTAATTTCCATCGCTATAGCGGTGGTCGCTATCGCGCACGGTTGTGCTCGTCACGGACAGAATATCTGGAAATTTCCCAGTTTTGGCCATTTTACAACACACTTGCTTCCTTGACGACCCGAAATAACCCCTTCACGTCAAACACGATTTTGAGAGTTCTACTTACCCAAATTCGATTCTGAAAAGTTCCTCAAACTCCTTTATGACTTAGCTACGTGGAGAACTAGCTCACAACAAGACACAAAAGATAGTGCGATCATTGTATCTGACAACACCCTCTCACAAGTTGATGGTCGGTGATTGGATATGTAACTTGTGCAATAAACAATGATAAAGAGGACCTTCCAGGGCTTTAGGGAAGAGATCAGCTAACTGGGAAGAAGAAGGAACAAAAGATAAGGAAATGAGACCGTTGAGGAGTTTTTCACAAATAAAATGGCAGTCAAGCTCAATATAATTGGTTCGTTCATGAAAGACGGGATTTTGGGCTATATGAATAGATGCCTGACTATCGCAATTAATGAGGATCGAAAAAGAGGGATTAACAGTCAAGTCTTAAAGCAAACGAACAATCCAGGTGATTTTAGTGACAAGGCAATGCATAGAGCGATACTCAGCTTCGGTGGATGAAAGTGCAATAATAAAGATTGACATATTTCCAAGAGGTGTCTATGCTTTCTCTCAACAACTCCATTTTGTTGTGGTGTTTCTACACAAGTGGTTTAGTGTAAAATTCCTTTGGAGTGAAATAACTCTTTAGGATCATTCCCTGTTTCCAATTCAAATGCATTATCAGATCTGATAGTTTTAATCTTGGTAGAAAATTGTCTTTCAATCAGTGATATGAAACTTTGTAAAGTAGGGAAGGCATTAGACTTAGTAGATAAAAGAAAAGTCCAAGTACATCTTGAGAAATTATCTACTATAGTTAAAAAATTATCTTTCTCATTTGTAAGTAGAAATCTTATAGGGTCCCCAAGTGTCTATGTGGATTAGTTCAAAACAGTGCTTTGATCCAATGGTACTTTTAGGAAAAAGAGGTTTGGTTTGGTTTTCCATAGGACATATAGAACAATAAAACTCCATTTTTTCATTATAATTTAACTTCACCTGATGTATGTACTTCATAGCATCAAAAGGCAAGTGCCCTAATTTATTGTGCCACAAAATAGTAGTGGAAGAAGCTGAATAACCAAGAATACTTTCATTGATATTTATGCTAGAAAGAGAAGTGCAACCATTACATAACAAAGAAACAGTATCATCCTTTTGACAGGTTGATTTAGGAGACAAAGACTTAGACAAACTAGACTTAGACTCTAGACTAGAATTCAAAGAAACTAGAGATAAAGATTTCTTGAAAATAAGCTGCATATGAGATGTGTTATCCTTTATCACATAGAGTCCTGCTGTAACATCACCAAGAACCAGGTTCCTCTTCAAAAAAGAGGCATGTATTGTACATCTAAATTTAGAAAAAATTACATTACAGTCAAATTGATTACACAATTGAGAAACTGAGAGTAGATTGTGTTTAAACGTGGGTACAAAAAGAACATTATGAATTTCAAGTTCAGGAGTCAGCTGCACACTTCTCATACAGTCCATTTTACCTTGAAGGAATTGGGCAAAGTAACTACAACTGGGTAAGAAAGAGTTAAGACATTGTGCAACAAAGATTTATCAAAGATCATGTGTTGAGATGTCCTAGAATCTATGATCCAAATATGGTTAGTAATTTTAGAAAACAAAGAGGTAAAAGTAAAAACATGAAAGCCATAATGCATACCAACCAGATTTGCACTGACATCAGAAGTTGTTGCTGTAGAACCTGCTTGTGCTGATTTGAACATTTGAATCAATTTTTCACATTGGTCTTTAGTGAATCTTTGATTGGTAACTATTTCATTGATAGTTCCTCCTTTGTTGAACTGTTCAGTGGCTGCATTAGCCTGATAACTCCCAAAATTCCCTTTTCTCGACTTGTTGAACTTAAAGTATGCAGGGTAATCAACAAGTTTATAGCAGTCTTCTTTGAGATGTCCAGATATCTTGCAATATTTGCAAAATAGATCATTATTTCAATTCTCAGAACTTGAACTTCCTACCTATTTAGTTGCCCTGTATTCTCCATAATTCTTAGTAGGAGACTATTTTTATCTAGAAATCATCAAGGCAGATGAGTCAGTGACAAGAGAATTGTTAGAATGAACTTTCCTTTGAGATTCTTCATGCAAAATTATAGAGTAAGCTTGAGAAGTGCTGGGAAGAGGCTTCATCATGAGTATGTTTCCTCTCACACCAGTAAAAGCATCATTAAGTTCCATTAAAAATTATATTAGTTGTTGGTCTTCATTCATTTTAACATTATGAGTCTTTGCTCCACAATCACAAGTACATTTGCAGATCATAAAGGTATTAAGCAGTTTCAATTGGTCCCAAATTCTTTTTAGTTTGGTAAAATAGCTTGCTACATCATTAGTGCCTTGGCTGATATTATCGAGCTCTCTTTGCAGCTGAAAAAGCCTTGCTCTATCTGCTTGACTATAGCGATCTTCAAGCTCAGTCCAAATCTCACTGCTGTTTGGAAATAAATCACACTTTCA
This sequence comes from Jaltomata sinuosa, assembly GCA_003996215.1. Lineage (NCBI taxonomy): Eukaryota > Viridiplantae > Streptophyta > Magnoliopsida > Solanales > Solanaceae > Jaltomata > Jaltomata sinuosa. The sequence continues at coordinate 25,690 of QJPP01004414.1, forward strand.
GAAATATCTCTGCTAAGAGAGTTCAGCAACCAAGCAATGACCATGTCATTGCACCTCGTCCACTGTTCAACCAGTGGTGAATCCTCAGCAGGGCACTTACAACCTCCAGTGATGAATCCAAGCTTGTTTTTTGTCGAGAGCGATATGAGCACTCCTCTCCTCCAATTTTCATAGCAAGTACCATCAAAAGTTATGTTCAGCAACAACATTCCTGGATTATCATAAGGAGATAGGAAATAAGGATGGCAGTTATCTACTTGTACAGATCCTGCTGATCCAGTATTTTCTGTTGTGGCAGGTGTTGATGAAGAAGAAAAATTCTCAGTAGTATTAGTCATGATTTGAGAAAGTTTCAGAAAGAAAGTGTATGCTTCTATACAAGCTCTGATACCACGAAAAACTTCAAAGAATGAAAAGCAAGATTGAAAGTTTTCTTCTTGTATTATTGTATGTCATGCTATACAGATTGCCTTCATATTTATACACAAAAGAAAATCTAAAAGAATATTGTGAAAACCTAAAAAAATATTCTGAGCTGTCCATTCTAGAATATTCTACCCTAACCGCCTCTGACAAATTCTGAAAGTAAACAATAAACGAATTACATACCCCTAAGACAGAATCTTATTTACATAGTCAACTGGCCGATCAGAGTCCCAAACATGTAGATGGTAAGGCCCAATATGACAGATTATTATTTGTAGAGTCCAAGTAAGCAAGAGGCCCAATAACCTTAAGGTGCATATCTCTTTAGCCTACATCAATTCTCTTCATCTCTTTTCCTTTAGACACAGTGAAAATAGTGCGATCATTTTCTCTAGCAACAAAAGCAAGGAAGATATTGATTTTAGACAAACAAGAAATACCACATATGAGGATCAAGACTCTAAAGAAAAAAAGAACCAGATTAACCAAGAATAGGTAACAGGTTACATCATACTCTCCAAGAAAGAAACGCATAATCTGTAAAGGAGAGGTTCAACAGCAACACAACCCAAACATTTTATCTCCAATACAAGACTTACGAATATCTCAAATCTGGAGCAATCAATCGGTATGTTAAGCCAGATATACAAGTAATTTCCTAAGTAGAAGGTTTAGCTATCTGAATGTGTGGTATTAACTCCTTTGGGGTTCATTCTTTCGGAAGAGGTCCATTAGACTTACCGATCTAAAATAGGAAACTACTAACCTAGCTCTAAGATCTGAAGAAATGGAGAACCTGGAAGTCTTTATTTTGTTTGCCATACTCCATGGTTGAAGCGGGTCTTCAATGGTCACCAATAACAAAGTGTCCATGAGAGTTTAGGATGACTTGAAGTGAATCAAACCAAAGCATGACAGTCTCGCAAAACAGAGTGTCGACATCAGAGGATCAAAGTTTCAAAAAGAATTTAGAGTTTAGGTGGAGGCTTACCAAAGAAGATGACCTTAACAACCTTTCCAATGGACTTTTTTCGGGCTAGCAATCAAATTGAAATCCAGAATCCACGAGCAGGATTCCATTTCCAAGCATCAATACCATTCCTGCCATGGATTCACAAGATTCAAAGTGGAGCTCCATGAACTTTGTCGAAGATTCGAAAGTTCATTGACCTCCTTTTGAGATGACAGAGGGTAGAAGGAGAGTTGTTCTATCGAGACTAAAGAACTACCACTTGCTCTTCCTTAGAAACTCCATCGGAGATGAAGTGACAGAAGTCGATGAGTTGGTCAAAAGTTTCGAGAGTGACAACTTTCCTTTTTTCTTTTGACCAGATTTTTCTTTGTTTTTTCCTTTTTAGCTTCGTTTGTTTTTTCTTTTTTTGGCTTTTGGGCTGGTTCCTCTCTTGTACAGATTTGGATCATCTTTGGTCCTTTTATTTATAATAAGGCCTTGGGCCACTTTCAATTAATATTTTTTTTTAAAAAAATACCCTCTCAAACCTTACGTGTAGATCTATATTAGATATATTATTATTGTAACGGAAAAGGGCCAAAAATAACCCTGAACTATTCTAAATGGAGCAAATATACCCTCCATTTCATTTTTGGCTCAAAACTACCCCTACCATCAACTTTTTGGACCATAAGTATCCTTCAACTTAACTCCCCATCTTCACTGCTGATTTGGCACCCACGTGGCCGTCCAACTAGGACAAGGCCTACCACGTGGCTGCCACATAGATAATAAACCTGTCCTATTTTAAACCCATCCATATTCCAATTAATATACCCGCCCCGTCCACCCCCGACCCAATTCCCCCCAACCCATCCCAATTAAAAGACTTAAATACCTAACATCCTCATTCAACTAAAACATCCGACTATGGAAAATTTGCTGCATCTCGATCGTTGCGATTAGGGTTTCAAAAATCTGTGAGTTTGACGATGAGATTCTGTGAGTTTGACTATGAGATTTCGTGATTTAGGTTAGTAAATCATTATTTGCTTTCTTTAGCTATTAGGTTAGAAATTTTTTATTTTGTTGAGCTTAAGTTAGACTTTACGATTTGTATAATCATATAATCTTTTGTTTATTTTTTATGATTATTTGTTTATTTGAGTTAAAATAAGCGTATTCATATGATTTTGGGTCTGATTGAATCGGGGATGGGGATGAGTTAGGGTTTTGTATTCTTTTGAGAATTTTGTCTTGTATATTGTGGTCCTATTATATTGTTTTGTGGCCTATGTTGAAAGTTTATCTTTTATTTTTGACTTGCCAGTTGAGAGGTCATTTTCCTCTATTTTTTTTATGTGTAAAACGTATATGGCCCTTTTACGTTTTTATTTCTTTTAATATAGATTCCGTAAAGTGCTTACTTTATTGATGTGAAGCCCTTTATATCTGTTCTTTTCTCCGGACAATGAAACTGGTAAATTTTTTATTTCTGGTGGTGGTTGTTAAATAAGTTTAAGTTGATTAGGATGATATTCATGAGCTCTTGTATATTCTCGTAGCCGTAGGATCTTACTTTCATGTTACCTAGAGACCAAAAGACTAAGAATTATCATAATAACTTTGTAATATAGTCATATCTGATACTTCCTCAAAAAAATATTTATGTGGAATTAATGCTAAATAAGTGTACTCCCAGGTGGTTGCTCAAAGTGATTCTAGTGACAATGATTGGGCAATCCTAACTGAACTTATGAGCTTCCTAAGTCTAAGTCTATTATGGATTGAAATATAGAAATGTTCCTCCTATGTATAAAGGTTGTCTGCTTCTCAAAATTATATCATTTTGTTTGTTACTTAATAAGGGCTTCTTTGTATGTGTCTAATTTGTGTGGTCCCAATGTCTCTTTTTCGTTGTTTATTGTTGTCTTGCTAGTTGAGAGGTTCTTTCCCTTTATTTTTTATGTGTAAAAAATATGTGGCCCCTTTGTGTTTTCCTTTATTTTAGTATAAATTTTCGAAAGTGCTTACTTTATTGATTTGTGGCCTTTTATGTCGTGTTTTTTCAGCCAGTTAAACATGACAGATCTGTTAGTCGACTTTATGTTATATTATGGGGGTAAATGGATTAAAACCTCCCAACTATTATATGAAGAGAAGTATGTTGCTACTAGGAGAGACATTGATCCCGATCTCATAGACTATTATAAGATAGAAGAGGAGTATACCAAAACCTTAGGATTTGTGGCTGTGAAACAACTACTTGTGAAAGGTCCATGTAGAACATTTTTCTTGGTTGAAGGGTCTGAATGTATTAAGATACTCCAGTCATTTTTAAATGAAGAGTTCAAGGTCATTCATTTCTTTGCTGTTGATAATTTTGAAGAATCTATTTCTGCTCCAACTTTAATTCATCATACTGCAGCACATTATTGAGTGTGAATATGGAATCGATGCTGAGTCAGAAAGTGATTCTAGTCACAATGAAGAGCCAAATCATAGAGAGTATAACTTTGAGGAGTTAGAAGTCATCAAGATGCAACAGAATAGGAAAGTCAATAAGGAACTTAGTCATTACAAAGAACTTCATCTTTCAATGACTTTTAAAGACTTAAATGAAGCTAGAAGAATTGTGAATTTGTATTCCCTTGCAAACAAGAAACCTCTGCTAGTGGATAAACGTGATAAAAAAAGACTGAGGTATAAATGCATAGTTGGCTGCCCATTTGCTATTCTAATTTCACTTGATGGTAAGGGTCCGGGATATAAGGTTAAAACCTTAAAGACAAAGCACAAGTGTGAGGGTGCATTTAAAAATCCTAGAGCTACCACAACTACATTAGCCCATTATTTCAGGAGTAAAGTGCAAAATAATCCTAAGTACAAGGTTAAAGATATGAAACAAGACTTGGTGGATCAGTTCAATTTGAATGCTAATCCCTCAAAGTTGAAAAGGGCCAAAAGGATGGCCCTTCAACAAATGGAAGGCAGCTTCTTAGATGAGTACAACAGATTAGAGGGTTATGCAAATGAGATTAGGATGAGCAATTCGGGCAGTGATGTAGTGATCAATTTATCAAAGGATGGATTGGAACAAGGCAAAAGAAAGTTTCTTAGAATATACATATATTTCAATGCACTGAAGTTGGGATGGAAAGGAGGGTTGCGACCTTTCATTGGACTGGATAGGGCCTTTTTGAAGGGACAATGCAAGGGATAATTACTTGTGGCTATGGCATAGGATTGTCAGAATTCCTTCTATCCATTGGCATGGGCTGTAGTGGATAAAGAGACAACAAGGACATGGACATGGTTTCTACAACTGTTGAAAAAGTCATTGAATCTGAAAAATGGTGATAATGTCACCATTATGTCTGACATGCAGAAGGTAAGTTATTTCTTGTGGTTATTTGAATCATTCTGTCAACTTTTATATTTTTATGTAACTGATTTGTTTATTTGCTTGACATATCCAGGGACTATTACATGCAGTGAAAAATGTTCTTCCTTTAGCCCACCACAGGTACTTTAATGCTTTAATAAAAAAAAATTGTGGGTTTATTGACTAACCATTCATTTTTACTGAGTACAGGTATTGTGTTAGGCATATTGAGGCCAACTGGATGAAAACATATAGGTCTAGAGAGATGAAAAAACTACTCTGATGGGCTGCTTGGAGTACTTATGAGGAAGATTTTAAGGACCAGTTGAATGCACTTGGTGCGTTGTCAAAGGTTGCTGCCAAAGACTTGGTAAAATTTCCACCAGTGAAATGGTGCAGGGCATATTTAGATACTATATGCAAAAATCGAATGGTAGATAACAATTTCACTGAGTCCTTCAACTCTTGGATCCTGGAACCAAGAGGCAATCCCATCTTAAGGATGCTTGAAGAGATAGAATCAAGATAATGAAGAGGTTGGAAAAGAAGGAAAAGGAGGCAAGCAAATGGGTTGTGCACATTGTGAACCAAGAGGAAAGGCTATGTTACAGTCCTAAGTGTATGGAATTGTTCACCGCTTTTTACAATATAGCCCAACTATGTAATGTTAATTTCAATGGTGATCTTGGGTATGAAGTGTCTGAGGGTCAATATAGGCACATAGTGAACTTGGTGGAAAAGAAATGCATATGTAGATCTTGGCAGTTGACTGACATCCCATGCCCTCATGCTATTAAGGCTATGCAGTACCAAAAAATTGAACCTTTAAATGAAATAAATTGGTGGTACAGTAAGAAAGCTTACTTGATGACATACAAGGACATGTTATTGCCTCTAAGAGGTCAAATATTGTGAAATATTTTGCCAGAACATGCAATGGATCCACCTGATGTTGTGAAAACTGTTGAAAGGCCAAATATCAAGAGAACAAGGGAAAAGGATGCAGCAACTAAAAGAGCAGGAGAGTGGGCTCACTCAAGAAAAGGAACTAGAATGACATGTAGTACGCGTGGTTCATTAACTCACAACGCAAGATCATGCAAGGTAACAACCTTTCCTATTTACATATCTATGAAATATTACAAGTGTGGTTGAGTATCTTTGTATTTTCTCCCTAATAATTTTCTGTTTCTCTTAACATTTGCATTATTTTGTCCTTTTTTTTGTCTTGAGGGAGTGGGATTGGATCTGGATATGTGTTATTCAGTCCTTGAGTTGGTCCTTGAGTTGATGAGTTACAATTTTAGAATTGTTTGGCTTAACTGTGATTCTCTGTTATTCTTTTTGCAAGTATATATTAGGTGTTGTGATATAAGTGTAACATTTTATGAATCTTAATTCAATTTGGTGAAGAAGAACAAGGGGAAAAATTGAAGAGAAAAAAGGGTAGAGCTGAAGAAGAAGAAGTCCAAGATGAAGAAACTGATGAAGTTCAAGATGAAGAAACTGATGATGTGTATGATGTTAATAGTTCAGCCCCTCAACCAACACAAGAGGGAGAGTACCATTTCATGCCTACACCAAGACTGCCACAACAACAATATGAACTATTTGGTCCTTCCGGGGAGCCTGAAAGTGATCCAGATATAAGGCCTTACACAGCTTCTGAAGAACTCACAAGACTGAGGATACGGCAAACTCAGATAATGTCATCTGGGAGTAGACTGATATCTTTTAGAGGTGATCATAACGGAGTTAGTGAGCCGACAAATCTGCCTTACTCACCCACTAAGATCACTTGGAAAGGAAAAGAAGTTGTCACTAGCAATCAATTGGAAAGGACAAGAGAGAAGAAGTTGGGCAAGTTGAAGGCTAGGAAGGTTAATGAGAGTTCTCAAATTTAATATGTTGTGACTAGTGCTAAGCATTGAATGCTTTTATTTGTTTTTGGTTAAAGTTGGTAGATGTAAAACAATGAATACTTGCATTTATTTTGGCTTGAATGTGGTAGATACAAAACAATGAATGCTTATGTTTTGTTTTGGCTTGAAGTTGGTATTAAGTTATTAAGTTTGGTGAAGCATTAATGTCTAGTTTTTGTGCTATTTTTGGTGATTAATTCCAGATAGCTTCATTTAAATATGAAGTATTATGCTTCTGATGGTTTGGCTGAACCAACGAGGTTGAAACTGCATATTATCGCATGGAATTTTCTCAGTTGTAGTTGAAACTGCATATTATCGATCGAGTAAGAAGAAACATGTGACCGTAAAGCTAAAGAAACATAGTTTTTGTGATAAAGTTGCTCTGTTTTGAAGGCTATGCTAACAAATTAAAGCTGTCAAGGTCAGTCCTGTGCTTTGCTAACAGATCTATCAACTCCCAATATCCTTTCGCCCCGACCGTTTTGCCTAAGGAATATACTCATTTAGAGAAAACTTGTTGGTTGCTTTGTCTACCTAAACAACGATATTGACATCTCAATTAGGACAAACATGAATTTGTTAACAGGTTCTTTTTTAACTGGTCATTTTTTATGTAATTCTGTGCACATGTAACATTCCTACAGTATACTCACAACAACATAGAAAAGGAAAAAAATCAGCTACCTTAGACAATCTTCTTTTGACGTTAACTGGAACTCTTGCATCAATTTTCAAGTCTTTACTCTTTATACACTATTTAACAAGCTAATGTTGGAAACTAGTGCAAAAACTTTAATTATTTTTCAATGGGAGGCGTTCACTGGAGTTTCAAACCGGTACTTCCTTTATAAAGCATTACTACTATCATTTATACCATGTCAAGCTTCAAGGCATTTCATGGTTGCTAAGACAGGTAGCCTCACCACTTTGCTTTTTCCAAACTCCCAAGGCTCCTGAACTATTCCCTATCCCAGATACAATTCACTTTCCATGAAGACTAATCATCACTTACCAAGAACTTAACATATGAAATTAGCTAGTTCCAAGATTAGTTAAAAATAAACATCTACCAGCTATAAACATCATCTTAGCGCATTTTATTAATCGTTTACCTTGTTGAGACTTGGGATATCACAAAAGATAACTCTTTCACAAAACATCATCTTTCTTTTTTCTCTTCTTTTTCTTGAAAGTGTAAAAAAGATTCCTCTCAAATCAAGAACTTTTTTTCAAAGACAATCACCATCGATCATCAACCAAAAGAAAAAACACTCATACACTAAGTGATCTGTACTAGTATAGAGAAGTAAAGACAAGTGAATCAACAAGAACCTTATTTGCAACTTTTGTTCAATTTTTGCATCACTCTTTGATAGTAACTCAGTACTATTCTTCACTCAAAGTAACTCAAGCTTCAATTCCACCATCCTTTGTATCCATATAACATGCAATATTTTTCCATATACTGAATAGTAGATTTGTTCCGAAAGATAGTCATTACAACAAAAATAATTACTTCAACATAACACAACTAAAAACATTATCTTCAAGATAACACAATTTAAGATAACTAAATTGGAGTTAAACAAGAAATAAATCACATGAACATGAAGGTCTTGGATGTTCCCCTTCATTCACTTCATCATCCGTAGAAGAAACACAACGAACAAAGCACAGGAGATCAACATGATACTTTTCAACTTCTTGATTTTTCTCTCCAAAATGATAACTTTTTCGGCCTTTTCGACTGAAATAAGTTGCATTTCTTCAACTTTCTCCTCCAAAATACTAATTTGGGCAGCCTCGTGAATATTAACAAGATCCATTTCTTCAAGTTTTTTCTTCAAACTATCCCTTTCATAGACTATATTACTCATAATTTTCCTTTCAACCGCTTTCATTCCATCGACTATCCTTTTCAATTTATTTTTTTCAACTTTCATGACATTCAATTTATCCTTTAGCTCCAATATAACAGTTACAACTCTTTGTGGGAGTTGTTGTTTGTCTTGCCACTCCCAATATCCACATGAAGTAACCTACAATAAAAATGACAAATTCAATATATAAAGAGAGACCATCACGTACTAATTTTTTCCACAAATACATAATAATTTACTATTAGAATTTTAACCATGATACAATCGTATAACCAAAATTATTGGTCAATATTTAGTTCGTAAAGCGAATAATACGTATCATGAGTTCAAAATTCGATAATTTCGACTTCGTAGAATCTTCTCCCAACATTGACATTGGGAGACAATCAAAAGTTGAAATTAAAACTTACTTTGGATTTGGACATTTGTAGAATCTTCTTCCAGCATTGACATCAGTCCAAGCAGTCAAATTTAGAGCAATCAATCCACAATGACATTTTCTAAGATTCCAACTTTCAACTGAATTGATGGAGTCTTTTGACATTGCTTGCAACTTGATGGAGAAGATTTAATTTTTTTCTCTCTAGCCGCAACTTTAATGGAGAAGATTCAATTTTTTTTTCTTCAACTTGATTTCTAAAATCTCATATCAGTATGTTTGGAGGTTAGGTTTTAGTCGGGTGTTTTAGTTGAATGAGGATGTTAGGTCTTTAAGTCTTTTAATTGGGATGGGTTGAGAGGATTCGGGTCGGCGTGGACGGGTCGGGTATATTAATTGGAATATGGGTGGGTTTAAAATAGGACAAGTTTATTACTACGTGACAGCCACGTGGCAGGCCTTGTCCTAGTTGGACGGCCACGTGGATGCCAAATCAGCAGTGAAGATGGGGAGTTAAGTTGGAGGGTACTTATGGTCCAAAAAGTTGACGGCAGGGGTAGTTTTGAGCCAAAAATGAAACGGAGGGTATATTTGCTCCATTTCGAATAGTTCATGGGTATTTTTGGCCCTTTTCCGTTGTTGTAATTGTACCTACACTTACATAAAAAAGTAAGTAATTAATTATGGTTATTTAATGCATACTTATATATCAATATATCACTTAAATATAAATAGATTTTCATTGGTTGATGTATGCATTGAATTCGACTAATAAGAACATCTTTCATAAAAATATATTTTCCCGTTCAAAAATACTTATCATGTTTCTGCTCGAGAATTAAATTGAACAAATTTTAAAATTAAATTAATTTAATACTTTTAAAAATTAAAATTACTCATAAGATATTAAAATACATTTTTTTTAATATGAATATAATGATAAAAATACATTTTAAAACCTAATCAAAATTTATGCGTTATGCTTGTGGTTACGGAGATATTTTGGAAGTAATCAGAAGGACCCCGACCCGAGTGAAGTCAGGCCCACAATTTCTCTCTCCCTAAATACACACTGTATCATAGTTCTGGAGAAATCTGGACTTGGGGAGAAGAAGCTACAAGCTTCCATTATTCTCCCTATTTAACTGAAATTCCCACCATCATACTTCTTTCACTTCCATTCCTATAATAATTATCTACCTAGCTAACATACTGGTTGCCGCTTTCATCGGCACAAATTGATCTGAGAGATTTTAGGGTTTTTTTTTTTGCTGTTGTTAAAAACATGGAGACATACTATTCATTGAAGATGAAGAGGAAGGATTTGGAAGACGTTTATGATGAATTCTCCGATTTTTCCCTTTCTTCTCCCGCCAGAAAAATTCGTCGACTGGTAAACCTCTTCGCCTTTGAAAAATTCGTATATGAAATTCTGTTGAAGGTAGTGATCAGTATGATGGTTTTTGTATGAACTTTTGTTCAACTAATGTAAGGTTCAACTTAATTTATTGAGTATTGGAATGATGTGAATTCACTCAACATAGAGTAGAATGCATATAGAGGATTGAGGTGGATTTTTGGATTTGAACTATATGGAGTTGGCGTAACTGGTAAAGTCACCTCCATGTGCACATAGCCGGAGCTTAGTGCACCGATTCGAGTTTCTACCACAACTCCTTTAATTTAGTCAATTTTTTAACACATGTACATGGTATGTCGAAGCTACACATAAGTAACACTCTACATTAGCCCCGGGATGTAGACGTTATGGAGTGAAACATAATTATTGGTGAAAAAATTATTGTTGTTGTTGTTTCAACTTAGAGCAGAATGGATATAGAGGATTCCTGTAGTTGATTCCAACTAGTTTGGAATTGAGGTATAGTTGTTTATTTGCAGAACTGAGGATAAACTCAAAGAATGCTCTAAAATTGCTATCACCACTTTCAGTTTGTTTTTGAAGAAATTGCCTGTGTATGTTATTGATGTTTTTTTCTATTTACTCTTATGTTTAGGATGCAGAGTTGCCTCCCATAATAGAAGAGGTTGAAGAACCAGAGATTCCTATAGCTTTTGAGCAAGCAGCTACTTATCCAAGCTTGGGAAACAATGCAGTAAATAGGGGTCTAGTAATTGAAGAACTGCCAAGTGTGCCCGACAATGAAGAGAGGGCAATTGTTCTTTTCAACCCCATGAACACGCCTCCTGTGCATTCCCCTTCTAATTTTTTTAAAGTGGATCCCCAGTTTATTAATGGTTTCAAAAGTAAGTGTCCGGTCCCTGTTCTTTTAATTGTTAATTTAGTTCATATGAGGTTATTTGGTAGTTTCGTTGGAAACATCGAATGCTGACAATGAAGGCAAAGCTTTATTTATTATGCGTATTTAGGTTGTATTAAATTAATATGGTTTAAATCACCTTGAGATCAACAAGATGTAGTATCGAATTGGTGGTGGTGTGTTTCTAGTTATGAGAAGTTATGTTCCTCAACTCGAAAAGTAACAGTGAAGCTCGGTCCAAATTTGGGAGAAGGGTTACGAGAGGGAAAAATTCAGCCTTGAATCTATCAGTTCTGATGGGGCAATCTTACTAAGTTTAAATTTGTGTAGAGTACTCATCTGGCAATACATCAGTTCAAGATGAGCTGGTTGGAGTTACAGTTAATATGTAAGCCATCTTGGAATGCTAAGGCAAAGTTTAGGTACTTCCCAGAATGACCATTGTCAATGCAAGTGGAGGTCAAGTAGCTCAGTCTTTCTTTTTGACTAATTTATTGATGAAAGAAGTTAGAAATCACTCTTCTCTGTGTAACTTGTTTACTTAATGAACCAATCATGGAGCTGAGCTAAGGAACATTCAGAATCCTTGTATGTATAGAGTAATTTTTGAGGAAGGTGTCAATGGAAACTAGCCTGATGAGAAGCTCTGTTAATACATTAGAAAGAAAATATTGTTTTGGCTTCTACAGGTCCAGTTATTGGTTTATCTTTTTAAGGAAAATGGATGTGATCCTGATATTGCTTAAACTTTAAGCCTTAAAGTTAGAATCTGATTGGGAACTTTTTGACTGAAAGTCTATTACGATCCAGGGGCAGAATCGGAGAAGTTGGTTGCCGTTGTCTATTCCTTGATTTGATTAGATGGTGGTGTTTTTAGTATATTACCTAAGTGAAAAATATACTTTGGGATTTAATAAGGGTGGCTTTGCTCTAGTTTTTATTATTGATATGATCTGCTTATCTATTTTTTCTTTCCTGAGTTAAGGTTATTTGGCTGAGAAAATAAATTCTGCTGAAATCTTGATTGATTTGCTAATGCTTCAAAGCTCAGTAATCAGTTTCTGTATGTTGTGCAGGTCAAGTCTTCTGGGAAAACCGATCAGATGCATTTAGACCATCTGACAAAGAAGCAACGCAACAGGAGGACTCTAGTTCTGCAAAAGAGTGTCTAGCAGTTGTTCCCTGGGTTCCATCTCAACTTCCTTCTGCAGAACAAGCTGAAGTCCTTGGTCAACCTGACATTTCAGATATGATGGATGCTGAAGATATAGAGGGAGGAGTAGCTATGGATGTTGAAGATAGCAGTGTGAATGCTGAACCAAGACCTGCAGTCGAGGCTGGTGCATTTAGTGTAAATGAAGGTTTGCATCATTGGCAACAACAGCATTGTATGACAACTCAGCTGCCTCAGAACACATCGACACCTATTGCCTGGTACCGGTAATTGGCAAAAGGATTAGGATGTTTTAATAGTGGATATTATTAGAACTCTCCACAGGTCTCCTCTTGCAAGGAAGCATCGGTTAGGTAAAAGATGGTGAAGTAAATAGTAGATAAATGTAGTAGAATGCTAATTGAAATTTTTGTCAAGGTCGGAAGGCCGCTGTTTGAAAATCAGCTATCATGGCCTCATATATGTCGAGCAAAAAGCTACTTGTAGTTTTTCTAATGTCTCAGCTCGAGATGAAAATGCAAATCATTCTCCATGTCTAGGAGATGATTTTTCCTTAGTTGTTATGCCTATTTCGCTTACACTCTAGTCATGATAGAGATTCTGGATGGAAGATAGTCACCTGGGGAACGAAATTTGTTCGACTCATATAGTTAAAGAGGGAAAAAGACCAGTCCTTGGAACTTACGCAAAACAAGATTTCTTTTAGCATAAGCTGAATCTCCATCAAATTATGCAAAGAATTACTTAGATGACCTCTTAAAGCCCTATGTTGAAAGGGTCATATACTTGGATCCTGATGATATCATTTTAGTTGACACATCTAATTTGTGGAAAACAAGTCTTGGATTAAGAAATGTGGAATCACCTGAAATATTGACATGTTAGTGTCATCAACTATTTTACCCCCAAATTTTGCTCTCACGAGAAGTTTTTTCATGCACTAGGTGGTCAAAGACCTTGTTACTTCGAAATACCTTTGAAAAAACTTGAAGAAATTCAAAATGGGTCACTGTGATTTTGTTGATGTTAACACAAGTTAATATTTGGGGATTAATACTAGTATTATTTGGAGATATTGATATTTTAACGTAATTATTCCTTTTTAAAACCTACAACAAATATTACACGGTCATTGTGAAAAGAATCTTTTATAGATTTGTACGTTCCATATTTACTTGAGAGAATTTAACTAAAGATATCATTCAAAGTATGAGAGGGAGGAAGTGGTGGCGGAGGCAAGGACTTTGTGTAAATAACAAAATTTGAGGGCTTTTAACATCGTCATTAAGACTAATTTAAAAGAGTCACCACCCAAAGAAAAAACTGAGTCACTCATACTTAATTTTAAAACTTGAAAGTCATCCTTTATTTACTTCACAAAAAGGAAGCAATATTCAGTTGACTTGTTTCTTTTTAGCAAAGGTAAGAAACAATACTCAAAACTGTAATTACATTCAATGATTGAAATTACAGATAAATCCAAATATAAACCCGTTTAACCTTTTCTGTTTTTCCCTTCTATAACTTGGAATGAGAAAACCAATTACCAATCTACTAATTTAATGTGAAAAAACAATTCTATATTTGTTTCCATCTCATGCCAATACCTTTAGGATGCATTGCATTACCAACCCAAAAGATTGCTTACATGAAACAAGGCAGAAAGAATGGAAATAAGGCAAAATTATGTTGAGCCAATCAAGGTTATAAAATTGAAATTAGAACTGATTTAACTATAGAATAAGAATAGAACAGCAGTTCCTTTTACTTACAAGAATCAATATGGATCTGAGATGAGCAAATCCACCACAACCCAACAAATAAAAAAATAAATCAAAAATCTAGATCTTCTGACTATGAATTTTCTTCTAATATCTTGCCACTTCCTCGAACGTATATCTTTCAAATAAAAATACAGGACGAGCTACCTTGAAAAAGAGCAGCTTCGCCTAAGTTACCAGTCAGCTACAAGAGGCATACTGGAGACTAACATAAAACTTAATCGTCTGAAACATACTGCTTCTCTGCATAGTATTTTTTCTCGCTTGCTTCTTTTTTTGTGTTCCTTTTCTGCACAATTCAACAAGGCACGGTTATTACCAAACTCTGGTACCATTTTCATATTACAGTCACTAATTGCATACAAAGAAGAGCAGTAAAGTGTTGACATGTGTTTTAGTGAGCGAGAAAATGAGGATGCAAGAGCATAGGATGTAATAAAATCTTGACATGCAACAAGCTTCTTCAGGACAGGACAAGTTGAGGTTGGCAGTCTGCAGGAATGGGTAGGGGTGGGAAGATTATTTCAACTAACGGAGAGGAAAACAGACTTTTAGCAAATTCCAATATCAATGTGCAACGAATCTATGGTAGAAAGTGGAGAAATTCAATATCCATGAATCATATTCAAACATAAATTCCAACAAATATTTTAATCTGATGAGAGGAGATGATAATCTGGTCTTTAAAGCTTTCCAATTCACTATATCACAGAGATGCGAGCATTTCATGGGAATGCAAGAATGACTCGGTCTATGAGGCAAACAGGGTCATACATGGGCATTTGAACCTAAATATAAGTTATAGACATAAAAGGATATGCAATTATTGTTTTATGGACTTAATTTAAGTGTAACCCATGAAAGGAGGTTAGAACCCCTTAATTTTCAACTATCACATCTTGCATAACTAAAGACTCCTACAGTTACGGATTCTTAAGGTAATGTATTGCACAACTAAAACTCCTGTAGTTAGGATTCCCTATGGTGGTCTGGTGTGGCAATGGAAGATTTCAAGGGCTATTCAACGGAGTGTTGCATTTTAGGAAATTTATAAACGACATTGTCAATTGACACTTCATGAACTAGGTCACAAGAAGTGGAGAACACAATGCTAAATTTTGACCCACCAAAGTATATAGACCATATTTAGAAATTTGACCCTGTTGGGCATGGTAGTCGATCCAAATAATGCTTCTTAACAAGTCTCTCTCTTTCCGTCTTTTTTTCTATCTAAGTTGTATGTGTGTACACCCGCAAACAGCTAAACGCTGTATAATCTACAGACTAAGCAACAAAATGGGTGAGTGCCACTTACCACATATATCTCGTGGTTGGCGATGATCCTTTGAGCAACTGAAGTGGTTGTAATATCTTTAGGGCTCTCAATTACTCGGAAGATTCCCATGCTTTTAGGAACTGCATAGGGATCATGTTTTTCCTGCAGCAGCCAAAATTTTTCTCAGGAACATGCTTCTAATATTTGTTCTTTTTCTTTTTGCGATAAACAGAAAATGTCATTGTGCAACAACCAAAATGTGCAAAGACTTACTCCTGTTGAAGAGTTTCTTTCAGAAACTGTCCCATGTACAACCACAGAAATATTGAAAGTTGTTACCTAGTCCATGCCAAATAGAAAAAAATAAAATTAATTAGTGACCAATAAGAAATGCAGAGTACTTACTTTCTCCTTTGCAGGTCTAAGAGCAGGACAAGGGAAAATGAACAATTTATTTTTAAACAAAAGGAATAGCTTGTTATAACAGAACGCTCTTGTGGAAGAACTGCAAAATGCCACTTATCTTGTTGCATTTTAAAGTTTTTTGGTGAATGTTTCAAGCACTATTAATGATCTACAAACTGTAGTGCATTAGGCTCTCAGCTATAGCAGCACATTTTTTCATGGTGATGAACCATATTCGCTGTGGTATGGTGAATCTTGGGCTGATCATTACACAGTTCTATAAGATAAATATGATTCCACAAGATATCGAAGAATTCACTAGTATACAGTTACAGGGAGAGTATGAAGTCCCAACTCATTGAGTCAGCCAATTTAATGGGCCATCGATCATCCTCACCTACATGAGAATGTAGAATGTTGGGATTTTTAACAACTAGCCAAAGTATCAATTGTTTACACAATCCTTAAACTACTATCACCTTATGAAACCTTAGCTTTTTCTGTTTCTGTCAATTTGCTACAAAATCCAAAGTGTGTAACATTCTATACCCTGGCGAGGAAAACTTATTTGCCAAAATGTCTGCTTTGCCTTCCAAAAGAACATCTTTTTCCGAGGAGAACTACAAAACTTGTATGGCTGGGAAAGGGGTCAAGGACACACAGGTGAGTGATACTTCTTTTTTCATCAATACGAAGAAAAAAAATGCAGAAGAAATTTCTTTTAAAAAGAAAAAAAAAAAGGACAAGAAAAGCAGCTGTTTTGCTTATCTTTTGGATATACAATACACACAATTAAGTAGACAAATCTAAAGAAAGTAGAAATAAGAGAGAAAGAACACATCTAAAAAGTCGAAGCAAGCTTACCATATCCTGGGTCACTTCCCAAGGAGCACCAATAATGACCTCATCAACATAGCGGCAGGCAAGTACACTAAGACTGCGCTCATGCAGATTCATCAATGGATACTGATGTCCACGAAGTTCACTGCAAGAAATAAAATTAGTTAATTCTGTATCTTCGTACTCATAAAAAGTTTGTTAAATGAGATAACCACAGGTTATGAAGGAGTACTGTGAGAAAATTTTAGAAAGTCATAACTAAACATGGTATCTCAACATGGAAGTGAAAACACAGAGACAATCACACATTCACCATATCTTGATAACATGAAAATAAGAATTATTTTGTAATTCTAATGTTAATTACTAAATAAGGGTTCATTAAAGATATGACCTCGGAGCCTTTCAATCGACGGTGCAGTTTGTCCGTTGACAAATAAAATCAGGGTTGTCACTTGAAGGATATAATTGGAAAGCAACAGAGTCAAACCAAGCATAGGCTAGTGATACTACCATAAATATACCTGATAGTCTCGTCAGTGTAAACTCCAACTAAAAGAAAATCTCCAAGCTGTCTGGCACTTCGAAGAATCTGAGATGGGAGAAAAATAGTATCTTACTCGTAAAACTGTATACTAATGCTGAATGAGAATACACTATTTAATGAACTACGGAGCACAATAAAAAAATAAAAGACAATAAAGTCAGGTTAAAAGTTAGAATTGGAGATTAAGTATATCAAGTATAAAAGGCAAAAGAAAAAGATTTAATATTTTGGATATTAAGTCTACCATTAAACATCATCTACTATTATAATGAGCTTTGACAGTTCAAAAGTGTTTATTGCAATTAATATAAAATGCTACTTGATTCTCAATATCATTAAGGACAATGACTTATACTGCATCTTAACCCGTGAACCTTAGCATTAACATGCAAGTAGCAGGAAGCAAACTTCATAGAAAGTTCATAATCATCCAGATTAACAATATCACAGACATATTGATATAGGTGAAAGTCACACATATGATTGCACTATATGTACATAGTAAAGCTCGACTGATTCCAAAAGTCCAAATTAGAGATTTACCTCAACATGGCCAGCATGAAAAAGATCGAATGCACCATCAATATACACAATTCGAGCATTTGGACCAGGCCCCTAAGAATAAAAAAGGAGGAGAATTTACTTTCAAGGCTCTAGGAGGAAAAAAACACAGCTCAAACAGAAATAATTGCAATGAGAAAAGAGAAGTGAGACTTGGGGTTTTCTGTAAATCACCACGAGCTAATGGGAAGTAATTCTATCACCATTTTCGTTGTTTCAACTTCAAAAGTGCGAATTCATTTACTCAAGGATGGTTCAATCTTTGGAAATCACACACGGATGAGGCACATGATTAAGTTATTAATACACGTTCACCATAATGGAACAAAATTTTCTTTTGCGCGAAGAATAGAGGATCTATTATCTCCCAGTAAACACCCTAGTAAGTACTAGCCAAGTTAACTCTATGTTTTCTGATTCATCAACTCCATGAGGAATACCTCCATTTAACATAAAATTTGCTAGTATAAGCAGAGGCATATCTAGGTGGAGGACAGGAGGAGTATGGGTTCACATGAATACATGCTCCTCTCCCTAGACCATGTATAACAATGTTGTAGTTCTACAAGATCAGTTTAAAATATATGTGTGCACCCAAGCTCAAAGTGTCCTATGGTGCAATAATTATTGGGTTCACCTCTACAAATGTAATCATCAGTTCAAATTCCACGTCTGTCTTATTTTTCCTTTCTTTTTTTAGAATTGAGCCGGGGTACTTTTTTCTTTTTCCTTCTTCCTTCATTTGGTTTATTCTTTCAAACTCCCCATGTTTGACAGATTGAAATCCCTTTCTACTTTTATTACATTTAAATTTTGTATAACTAAACCAAATGTCTATGTTTAAAATAGTAGCAGTGGACGACGTAGCATATAGTCAACTGGCTCAACTAATACCAACATTTTCGGGTTTCGACAAAGAGTGATATATATGTGATAATCACTAAATTTGTAAGAAAAAATAATTTTGAACCTATAATTTCAAGTGTAATGAGTAAAAGGTAAGAATCTAAAGGTTTAACTCATCAAATGTAAATTCTAGGTCTGCCTCTTCATAATCGTGCACCCATCCTTTTGAAATCCTGGATCCTCCTCTGAGAGTCACCATTTCAGGTATGATCTGGGGTGAGACTTACAAAAACTTTATCCTTGAGCACTATGAAGTGTAGATTCAGACGTAACGGCTCCAACAAAATTCTAATTTTACAGTTGAGTAGTCTTCAGTTGATACTCATAATGTTCACATTGAAAATTCAAATAGAAAAAGGAACAATATACATCTAGCATGATGCTTCACAAATAAGTAGAGTGCAGCCTGTGGTACCTTTACATTCGAAAATTGCACAATCCGTCTAGATGTGGGCAGAAAACTTGATATGTGATCGATCTTCGACATTTTTTCCTCAGCATGTACATGGTTCATATTATCATCTTTGCCAGGGAGAGACGAATTGGAGCAATCTTGAGAAATACTTTTAGCAGATGAAAGAATCCTTCCTACAAAACATGATTGTAAAATCTATGAGAAAACAAAAACATACTCATCGCTCTTAGTATGTGATTCCAGGAAACATTTCCTTTTCTTCATTTTTTCCAGGATGTTTACTGAACGATCTCTTTAATTTATTTTCATCTCTAATCTTGGGAAAATCAGTTGATTATAGAAAGTTGTCTCCTTTCTGAAAAAACACTATACACAAGCCTTCCGGTATTATCAGCTATATACACCACTTTGGCACATGACAAACAGTCTAATATATAGCAGGATCATGGATAGCTAACAAAACCACCAAAAGAGGCAAGGGGCAGAAGAAAAAGAAGAGGAGGGAAGAAAATGGAAGATTAATAGCCCTGTACATTATTAATTACATATGTTTGCACAAAGTAAAAGCTAGGGCGGGAATGGCAAGAGTTTGCAAGTAAACGATCTGACATGGGGGCGAGTTCATTTTATATAGAACACAATCTTATTACGTATCAGTTCAACCATAAAAATATAGCATATTTCTGAAAATTTTTAGCTATATTAGCATAATAGATTGTGTGATGTGCTTACACATCAAATCTTAAAACTGAACCAGAATAGGAGAGATATAGTACCTACAATATCTGTGCTGGAGACACCTTCAGTGCGTTTAATCTGCTTGTAACGACCAGCTTGCTTTGCTAGGGCATAAGCATCAGTTCCATCTGGAAGTAGACAGGGATCATCACCGTGTATAATGTAATCAATCTTATGCTCAGTAAACAGACGTTTCATGAAATCTTCAGTAATTGCATAAGGAGCATTGGCAATTACTTCATCCACCCACTTCAACCCACTAATAAGGGAGAGTCTGCAAAGAATTAGATGACACGTGAAGGTCGGGAAAAACTGAAACAGTTGAATTGATGAAACAAAATGGTATCACATAACACAGACATAAATAAGTCGCACTAAATTCTTTGTCAAGTAATTAAAGTGAATGCTAATTTATATTTGTACCTCTAAGAACTAAAAGACATTTACATGTACACATAGAGAACATGTAAGAGCCAATAGGAATAAATTGAAGGGAGAATTCCTTCAAAAAGTTTCTTCTTCATAATCAACTTTATGTCAAAAACTTGCTTAGGCTCATCAAGATGCAAGGTCAAAACTTCGATGGACATGCTGATAACAGGTTATTGATCAACTTATGTCCTGACTCCTGAAATGGACAAGAGACCTTCAACCTAATCAGATAGTTTTTCACAGTTACACCTCCAGCCCAGAGATGGTGCTGGGGTAAACTGCACGTGCGATGGGATCTCAAAGAGGATTTGCTACATTTTTTTTATGAAGAAAGATTCTGATAATCTCAAAAGAGGATTTGCTACTCATTAGCAAAGACTTGTCTCAGTTGCTGCTTTGCGGAAGGACCAGTAGACGAGGCAAATTAGCCACTGGATGAATGCAGGAAACAACTACAAGTGTTGTTAGCTATGATATTATTTATAATCAAGATACTTTACATGGATAGTTAACGAGGACTTAAATTAGTGCATCTAGTTAATACATTTTAATCTTGATAACAAATAGTTATTAACATGGCTATAGGATGTCATCCTACATAAATTATGGATTGCCCCAAAACAATACCATCTTTACTAAGATCCCTCTTAAGAACTATATTGGCTCGTGCAATTTATAATTCTCAATCTTGGTACAGTCCATACCACCAAAGTTATCGCATATTTTTTGATGACCGTGGTGTCCGGGCCAGCTTTTGCGCACCTCGACTAATTCCATGGGATACCTGCCACCTCCCACCAGCAACAGGTACCAGGTAACTCTATCCACCAAGGCTAGAACAGATGGGAAGAATCACCTAGTGTTTTTTGTCTCCGCTAGGATTTGAACCTGAGACCTCATGGTTCTTAACCCACTTCATTGACCACTAGGCCATACCCTTGGGTGCAAAGTTATCGCATTTTATCAAAACAATTTTAGCAACCAAACCCAACCTTTCTGTTTCAGACTGGAGTTGTTCTTCACATATCCTACTCAAGCAGGGTGGAGAAGGAAGAAGAAGGCTAGAGTGTCTTCTCTAGTCCACTATGTTATCAGATTTTAAAGCTTCATGTAACACATATAGGTGAAGCTAACATTCCTAAGGTAGACATGAAAAGTACAGCTTTCTATGGCACCACTCAGATAAGGTATCAAGCAGAATGTAATGCATTAAACTACTTTTTTTCTGAACAAAATATTTTGCAGATAAGACAAACAAATATAAAAATCTAATCAATCAAAGATGGAGCAACTAATGAGACTTGTACCTTTCTTCCATGCATAAGACCGGTGGACCCTTATTAGCTACAATTTCTTCATCACTAACAACTCCAACTATTAACTCGTCTCCTAATTCTTTTGCTTGTCTTATCGCATTTGCATGACCATAATGCATCAGGTCAAAACACCCATCCATATAAACACGAATACGCTTCTTCCCACGCTTCTTTTTATGGAAGATACTTAGATTAGGTAAAAGGTGGGGAAGAGTAGGAACACTGATCCCTGTTAAATAGCTAGTAGACACCCCGAGCAAGGCTGCAGTTAGCATGACTCCACCAAAAAGCCTGGGGTAGTAACACAGCCTTTCCCCAATCCAGCTATTGCTTTCAAAATCCATTGGCCTCCTCCCTCTAACTTCTCAGGGTCCTTGTGGACCTCTTCTGTAAAAGAGGAAGAGAGGCCCTGCAATAAAAAGCAACAACTGTTAACCAAAAGAACAAATGTAATTTGTAGAAATAAAGCCTGATCACAATAATCCCCACTTCAATCTGAAATCCGAAAAATAACATCTAACAGCAGTAGGATATGCTGGTTAGAGGATCAAATGAGATGGAATGGTCAATTAATAAGCACGTAGAAAAGGACCAAATCTCATATGTTGGGGGATAAGTACCAAAAAGATAAAAACTCTATTGCTCTAACAATCCAAATTGAACATCCAATAAACAGACACAGCAAGCACCAAGAATTGGGTTTGCTCAATATAAGCCCCATTTCAATCTGAATTCAGAAAACCAACATCTTCACTACAGTAGGTTATGCAGGTAAAAGGATCAAAATTAGATGGAATGGCCAATGAACATTCACGGGTTCGAGCCGTGGAAACAACCTCTCGCAAAAATACAAGGTAAAGCTGCGTACAATAGATCCTTCTGGTCCGGCACTTCCCCGGACCCGGCACAAAGCAGGATATAACGAGAGCTTAGTGCACCGGACTGCCCTTTTTGGCCAATTAATATACAAGTCCAGAAAGGACCAATCACACAAGTGCAAAAGATGGGAACTTTATTGCTACAACAACCCAAAAATTAAACAGAAAATCAAGAACATGAATAAGCAGATGCAGCAACCAAATGTGGATCTTGCCTTTTTTGGATCGGACCATATATACACAGTGTAATTTCTTTTTCTTTTATATAAATAATTTATATGTATAATAGACTGTACATACACCGAATTCACTGTCTTTAAATCTAACAAATAAAAGTTTGAATATGACACTCATGCAGAAACACCAACCAAAACATGAAACAGAACAAATATTCCGACAATCAGAAAGAAATAAGATCTGGGTATTGCATGAAGATGAGAAAATATACCAAATATATTCAATTTAAAAACAACACACAAATCACAAACACGTGAAACCATGAAACGAACCATGCAAATCATAGAGCTACATCCAGCTGAAAATTAACAGAAAAAATCAAAAAAAAAAAAAGAATTTCGAAAATAACAAGAAAAAAATCAATCTTTTTAATTAAAAAAGAACCTGAAGGTGGGAAATGATGGGAATTGAGAAGAAGAAGAAGAAAACTCGGGGAATCACTTTTGTTGTGGTGCAATTTTAAGGCGCCAGCAGAACAGAAATCTATAATTCTGCAGAAGAAAAAGGGGGGAATTTGTCAGATAGAATCTTCCAACTTTTTCTATTTCTCCTTTTTATATTCTCTTTTAACGGCGAACTTCATTCACAAATATCAGCAATGTCTCTACGTTTATGCTACAAATATTTATATGTCTCAATTTGTTATAAATGTATTTATTTTATATTATAATCGTCTATTTCTTCGGAGAAAAGTTAGAAACTCTATCTTAAGATCAAGTCAAATAATAATTATTTTAGTTGTCTTATTGAAAATCTTATGAGAAAAAACTCAGTGAGATAAAGATCTTATGAGAAAAAAAAAGAGTATAACGCGTATTAACTCCCATCTGATAAGAATATCAATCCAAAAACTTGAATCTTTGCATTACAATTTTGTGTACCATCTCCTCGAAAGTTGTAGTAGTTGATAGAGATGTGGTGAATACATCAATCATATCTGTTGCACTTTGATATCATCATTCTTTCGAAAATCATATGTGAAGAAAAGCCTTGGTGAAATGTGATCTGTTGTATCTCCTTTTATGAATTATTCCTTCAATTGTGTTATGCATGTTGTATTATCTTTATATAAGATCGTGCGTATTTTGACATATTTCAAATTATATTTTTCTTGAATAAAATATATCATTGACTTTAGTCACATACATTCTCGATTTGCTTCATGAATAACTATTATCTCAACATGATTTGACTATCATGTAAAACAACATGGTATGACAGTAAGCCATGATAGTATTAGATAAAATTTAAATTTTGTGATCTCAATATACAACAATGACATACGCAATATGATCTTACAAGTAATAATTTTATGATCTTATATATTCACTCGCGTCCATTTTTACTTGTTCGTTGACTTAGCACACCCTTTAAAGAACAATAAATAGAATGATAATTTGTATCACTCTTTAAATATAATAAAGATAAATTAAAAATTAAGTGATAAATTATCTCTTGATTTTCTAAACTGAACAAGTAAAAGTGGACATCTATTTTTAATATAGTAAATAAGTAAAAGTGGACGCTTGGAGTGAATCAGGTAAAATATAGAGTATAAAAAGTTATTAAATATAAAAAGTGATAGTTTTTATTAAAGCAAGGGGCCTGTCGAATTCATAGGTTTAGCACTTAAGCCAGAAAGCTTTTTGTCAAGAAGTTGTTCTAAATCTTGTAAAGAAAGATTGTTTTTAGATTTAATCTTAAAATCAGAAGTGTCTATAGGTCGTTGAATATGAGTAGGCATAGTTAAAACAGTAGGAAGTTTCCCAGAAGTAGAAGCTTCGTTAACTGCCTTAAGCCTCTCTGTATTCAAATGTTTTATCAAAACAATTAACTCATCAAGCTTTTTGTCAAGGGAACTAACATGTTCACCTAAAACTTTAAACACTCTCACTCAGTTTGATAAATCTGACACCTCCATGAAGAGTGTCACCAGCAATGATGATATCCGATTGGACTGACTGGCTGTCCGCAAGGATATCATCATTGCTGGTGACACTCTTCATGGAGGTGTCAGATTTATCAAACTGAGTGAGAGTGTTTAATAAGTTCCTCTTCACTTCTTCTAGATACTGATTAATCATCTCAGTTTTATCACCTCCTTGTACTGAGATTCTTCTTGCGATCTGTTTAACTGACCCTCCATCCATTATAGTCTTTTGTGGAAGGGATGTATATTCTTTAATTTTTTCTTGGATATTATCCAAGAGTTCTTGTCCATGAAGCGTTTCAGGTTTGGGATTTGTTTTCATCAATTTGTCCCAAAAGTTGTTGTAATATATCCTGTATAGACAAGGAATTTGCTCTTCGGTATAACCGAATTCTGGAGCCCATTTGTGGATCCATGGGATTGAAAATTCAATAAAAAAATAGATTTGATCTATTTTTTCAATATAGCAGATATGATCTGCATGATAAAGTTTTGTTAAAAATGGTGAATATTTTGTCCATTCTTGATATAATCGAAGAAATGGATCTGGTAAAATCTTTACAGTTGGACCGTGGTATGACCACCAATTCAAGAACCAATTTGGAATGGTTTCATCGAATAACTTAGAACATACTTTCACAAATCAGGTGTGTTTGTGACGGTCATTGTTGTAATATAATACTCGATGAAATGCCTGGATATAATTCCAGTAAGAGAAACTCACACGAGTTTCATTTAGGCTGATCTGCCTTTCTTTCATGGTGGAAATACCCCATTCTTCAACAGATATAATCTGTTTAATTATAATCTTTGAGAAATTATAACAGTTTTCTCCGGAAAAATGCTGAATTTCAACACTGCCTGTTTCTATCAGAATATTTTCATAATAGGATCGGGTTTTGTATGACTCACCCGGGTAATATAAATTATTTAGTAAATACCTTTGGAGAATCTTCCAAGGTTCATTTTTTCTCTGAATTTCAGAATTTTCAATAAGAAATATCATTTCTTTTCTTTCAACCTTTTCGAAGAACTGAATATCATTCTTGTCTTCTTTAGTGACTGCAGTAGCAAAAGTATCACTTTGCTTTTGAGACATATAAGCCTGCAATTGTTCATATAATGAACTGTTTTTTGGAATATCATCCAATTGTACCGTATTAGAGGATGAGGCTTCTCCAATTTTTGAGTTTATTAAACTCTTGTTCCCTAATCTGAGAACTGGAAAGTTTGAATTAGATCCATATGATGGTCTTTGGGTTCGTGAGGCTGAGGCCGAGGATCCATATGATGATCCTTGCGTGTATGTTCTTTGAGGGGCTGATCTTCCTCTTCCTGTTGATCTGCCGCGACCCCTTATGATGGACCAGGGTGGGTCCTTTTCTTCCATACCTAATAATAATCAAAATATAAGTCATAAGTATCATAAATATCAAAATGAACATCTTCTTCATTATAGGAATGAATGGATAATTCCTCTTCAACAATTTTTTCAATAATTTTTTCAAGAATAATTTCTTGAACATCGTGCCCGATATCAACCACCTTCAGAATGGTGATCAAAGTTTTTTCTTCAAAGAAAGCTAAGAAGTAATTCATAGTTAATTACTGAGATATTCCCTAGATAGGAAGTCAGGAAGAGAATTGTCAATTCCCTTTTTATAATGAATTTCAAAGTCGAAAGGAGCTAATTGCGCCTGCCACCTTGCAAAAATAAGTTTAGAGGCATCATGTTTAAAGTCTTTGTCAAACATATATTTAACTGACTGGGCATCTGTTTTAATCAGGAATTTTTGATTATATAAGTCATCCTGGAATTTTAAAACACATTTGACAATGCATAGCATTTCATGGGCCACAGTAGCATATTTTCTCTGGGCTTCAGTCCATTTTCCTGAATGAAATCGTATAAGATATTCACACTTGTCATGAGGATTAATCTGTTTAAGGATTTCGCCATATCCAATATTGGATGCGTCAGTCTCTATAATTTTCTGCCAAACAGGGTTAGCAAGAGTTAAACAAGGCAAAGATTTAACACGTTGTTTAACATTTTTAACAAGATTAGTAAGACTATCAGTCCAAGGGGATTTATGATTCTTTTTTAGTCTTTCATAAAGAGGTGATAAATCTCTAGAAAAATCTTTATAAAAGGGGGAAATATAATTTAAGCTTCCCAGAAATCTTTGGAGCATAGTCCTATCGGTTATAATATCAGGAAATTTTGAAGCAAAATCAATCGATCTTTGGATGGGGGTAATCTTACCCTGACAAATATTATGTCCTAAAAATCGAACCTCTGTTTGAAATAGGCTCATTTTTGGTTTAGAAATAACCAAACCATTTTGTATAACAATTTTTTTGAAAATATCAAGATACTTGATATGCATTTCAAAAGTTTTTGAGTAAACTAAAACATATAGAATCTATGTACAGTACAAGTGGGTCCCTTATCTGGGTCCTAAGTACAGTATATAAACTGTTTCTGTGGGACAGGTGTCACTTCATTCTGCTTTTCCTTTTCCCTTTGATTTGCGGAGGAATTCTTCCACCTGTTCTTCTTCAGATAACATTTTGTCCGATTGGACTGACTGGCTGTCCGCAAGGATATCATCATTGCTGGTGACACTACAAAAGAGATCTTTTATCCAGATTATATGATGCCAATATATTTTCGAAATTTGATTTAAAATCAGGATATTGGCAGATACAAATTTTCAAAGAGCATACTTACAGAACTGCTTTTAACGTTCCCTTTGGTCAATACGAATGGAATGTTATGCCTTTTGGACTGAAGAATGCTCCTTCAGAATTTCAAAAAATTATGAATGATATTTTTAATCCTTATTTGGATTTCATCATAGTCTATATTGATGACATTTTAGTTTACTCAAAAACTTTTGGAATGCATATCAAGCATCTTGATATTTTTAAAAAAATTGTTATACAAAATGGTTTGGTTATTTCTAAATCAAAAATGAGCCTGTTTCAAACAGAGGTTCGATTTTTAGGACATAATATTTGTCAGGGTAAGATTACCCCCATCCAAAGATCGATTGATTTTGCTTCAAAATTTTCTGATATTATAACCGATAGGACTATGCTCCAAAGATTTCTGGGAAGCTTAAATTATATTTCCCCCTTTTATAAAGATCTTTCTAGAGATTTATCACCTCTTTATGAAAGACTAAAAAAGAATCATAAATCTCCTTGGACTGATAGTCTTACTAATCTTGTTAAAAATGTTAAACAACGTGTTAAATCTTTGCCTTGTTTAACTCTTGCTAACCCTGTTTGGCAGAAAATTATAGAGACTGACGCATCCAATATTGGATATGGCGGAATCCTTAAACAGATTAATCCTCATGACAAGTGTGAATATCTTATACGATTTCATTCAGGAAAATGGACTGAAGCCCAGAGAAAATATGCTACTGTGGCCCATGAAATGCTATGCATTGTCAAATGTGTTTTAAAATTCCAGGATGACTTATATAATCAAAAATTCTTGATTAAAACAGATGCCCAGTCAGTTAAATATATGTTTGACAAAGACTTTAAACATGATGCCTCTAAACTTATTTTTGCGAGGTGGCAGGCGCAATTAGCTCCTTTCGACTTTGAAATTCATTATAAAAAGGGAATTGACAATTCTCTTCCTGACTTCCTATCTAGGGAATATCTCAGTAATTAACTATGAATTACTTCTTAGCTTTCTTTGAAGAAAAAACTTTGATCACCATTCTGAAGGTGGTTGATATCGGGCACGATGTTCAAGAAATTATTCTTGAAAAAATTATTCAAGAGGAATTATCCATTCATTCCTATAATGAAGAAGATGTTCATTTTGATATTTATGATACTTATGACTTATATTTTGATTATTATTAGGTATGGAAGAAAAGGACCCACCCTGGTCCATCATAAGGGGTCGCGGCAGATCAAGAGGAAGGGGAAGATCAGCCCCTCAAAAACATACACGCAAGGATCATCATATGGATCCTCGGCCTCAGCCTCACGAACTCAAAGACCATCATATGGATCTAATTCAAACTTTCCAGTTCTCAGATTAGGGAACAAGAGTTTAATAAACTCAAAAATTGGAGAAGCCTCATCCTCTAATACGGTACAATTGGATGATATTCCAAAAAACAGTTCATTATATGAACAATTGCAGGCTTATATGTCTCAAAAGCAAAGTGATACTTTTGCTACTGCAGTCACTAAAGAAGACAAGAATGATATTCAGTTCTTCGAAAAGGTTGAAAGAAAAGAAATGATATTTCTTATTGAAAATTCTGAAATTCAGAGAAAAAATGAACCTTGGAAGATTCTCCAAAGGTATTTACTAAATAATTTATATTACCCGGGTGAGTCATACAAAACCCGATCCTATTATGAAAATATTCTGATAGAAACAGGCAGTGTTGAAATTCAGCATTTTTCCGGAGAAAACTGTTATAATTTCTCACCATCCAAAGATCGATTGATTTTTGAGCAGTTGGCCGTAGATGTTTGTGCCGATCACCCGAATGCCTTTTGGACTGAAGAATGCTCCTTCAGAATTTCAAAAAATTATGAATGATATTTTTAATCCTTATTTGGATTTCATCATAGTCTATATAAAGTGAGACGTTTCATCATTATTTAATAATGAAAAACATTGGTTAAATTTTGTGTCGAATAAGAAATAATATCTTAAGAAACAAGTATAACTAATATTTCACAAGAATTTTATGAAACTTGTGCTTTGCATAATCAAATTATGTATTTTGTTCCTTGGTTTATAACCACCTATTTACCGTTATATGTAAAGGTTCTTGAGCGAACTTTTCAAGAAGGAAATGGTTCGATAATTAAGTCAATCTATCCTCCTCAAAACCCTTTTATTTTACCTAATAATACAGGTTTGATGTTCTCTGCTTTTCAAAAGTTCATAGAAGACGATGTCGCTAAGATTAGCATAAATGAGATAAATAACCTGATTGCTCAGAATAATTATTTAAGTCTTTATGTTAAAGTTTTAGGTGAACATGTTAGTTCCCTTGACAAAAAGCTTGATGAGTTAATTGTTTTGATAAAACATTTGAATACAGAGAGGCTTAAGGCAGTTAACGAAGCTTCTACTTCTGGGAAACTTCTTACTGTTTTAACTATGCCTACTCATATTCAACGACCTATAGACACTTCTGATTTTAAGATTAAATCTAAAAACAATCTTTCTTTACAAGATTTAGAACAACTTCTTGACAAAAAGCTTTCTGGCTTAAGTGCTAAACCTATGAATTCGAATGATTTAGAAAATCAGTTTATAGATCAAAATGATGAGTTTTCTGTAACAGAAGTCAATAAACTTCATCGTTTTAAAAGAAACCATCCTATTTCTCGTTACGGTTCTAAGCCAGATATGAAAACCTTTTATTATCATCGCCCGACTCCTCAAGATGTTCTGATTGAAGAAAGAGAGTGGGGATTCACCAATACGTCATACAGTGGTGATATGGTTTATGAGTGGAACCTCGATGGCTTGACTGATAGACAAGTCTCTATTGTGGTTCATCGGATGATGATGTATTCTTCTGTTTGTAGACATACGAATAGAAATTCTGATCATGCTATTTGTAAGATGATAATCGCAGGATTCACTGGCCAATCAAGAGGTTGGTGGGATAATTTTTTGTCCGAAGAAGTTAAAAATGCTATAACTAATGCCACAAAGAGTGATAAAGTGGTAGAGACTGGCATTAATGATGAAGGAAAACCAGTCGAAAGGGTAATAGAAACTACCCGAGAAGATGCTGTTTATACACTCATTCTTACTATTCTAGAATATTTCAATGGAAGATTTACCTCCCAGAATGAAACTCTTAGGACACTCTTAAATGGTCTACGATGCAGACATTTGGGAGAATTCAGATGGTATAAAGACACCTTCCTAAGTAGAGTCATGGATCTTCCCGACAGTAACTCTACTCATTGGAAATCAAAGTTTATAGATGGATTTCCTCCTTTATTTGCAGAGCGAGTTAAACGAACTCTCAGAGGTAATCACACTGAGATCCCTTATCATCTCTATACTTACGGGAAACTTGTGGGTACTTGCACCCAAGAAGGATTAAGTCTTTGCAACGAGGTAAAATTATCTCAACAAATTAAAGATGATAGGAAAAAGGCGAAATCACAATTAGGAGACTTTTGTGAACAGTTCGCTATGCCCGGTCCATCTAATAGCAAAGGACATAGGACACACAGAGGTCATAAAGAACATGACACTTCTGAGAAGCCTCATAGGCGACGTCGTCATTCCCAACGACGAAGTAAAGAAAAACGTGAAGCAAGGAAAGCTCACCGCAAGTCTACCAGGTTTGCAAAGAATTTCTCCAAAAGAGATCTCAAGAACATTAAATGTTATAATTGTGGACAATATGGACATATTGCTCCTAATTGTAAGCTTGAAAAGCTTAAATCTTTGAACCTTGACCAAAATGTTCATGATAAGATTTATGGTTTGCTTTACACTTCAGGATCTGAATCAGATTACGAGTCTTACTCCGACGACAACGAATCAGGTTCCGAAAGTGAAGTTAAACTTCTTGATTTTTCTGATAATGAAAATTTTATGCCTACTAATTGTACTAATTGTGTAGGTGATCATTGCAGATGCAAAACTGACGAGTTTTATAAACTCCAGTCACAATTTGAAGATGTTAATATTAAAACTATTTCATCCGAAAATGTGATTGATTTATTGAAAGAAATTTCTGATGAAAATATTCGGAGTAAAATCCTAAATATGGCGACTAGCTCCAGTTCTTCAAAACCTTCTGAAAAATCTAAAAATGATTTTGATCTCAAAGATCTAGAACCATATTCTATAAAGGAAGTTTATAACCGACTTGAAAAGAAAAATGATATCATTATACGTGACACCTCTTTAGATGATTTAAAATATGAGGTTGAAAATCTTAAAAATGAGATTAAATCTCTCAAACAGAATCAAATGATTCATGATCATAGGATTTCTCAGCTTGAGAATGATGAGAATGATGATTCTATACCTATCCCTCCAACTGATAGAGGAAAAGGTAAGATTGATGATATCATTGATTCTTCTAAGCAAAATTCTTTTCTTGGAATGATGCAGATTGTAACTGCACATAGATGGTATGTTAACTGCACCATCTTACTTAAAAACGAATTTAAAGTTACTGGCACTGCGATGATTGATAGTGGAGCAGATGCTAGTTGTATTCAGGAAGGATTAATTTCTTCAAGATTTTTTGAAAAAACTACTCATGTTGTTAAATCAGCATCTGGTCACGCTTTAAAAATAGAGTATAAGCTGTCCAATACTCATATTTGCAAAGATAATACTTGCATCCCTCATTTCTTTTTCTTGGTAAAGGATAAAATGAGTCCTTCTATTATTCTTGGAACGCCTTTCTTAAATGCTATTTACCCCTTTTCAAAAATTGATCAAAAGGGTTTTACAGCAAATTTCAAAGGTAGGGAAATATCATTCCCCTTTATTACAGAGCCTTTAACACGAGATATTAATACTCTTATAGACATGAAGCAAAGGCATATGGACTCCTTGCAAATGGAGATATACAGTATGAATGTCTTTGATACTTTGAGATCTACTAAAGTACAAGAAAAGATCAAATTGATCTCTGAGCAGTTGGCCGTAGATGTTTGTGCCGATCACCCGAGTGCCTTTTGGAATAGAAAGAAGCACATTGTGACTCTTCCATATGAAAAAAACTTTTCTGAAGATAATATTCCCACTAAATCTCGCCCCTGTCAAATGAATGCAGAATTAGTGGAGTTTTGCAAAAGGGAGATTGATAATCTTCTTCAAAAGGGTTTGATAAAACCATCCAAGTCTCCTTGGTCCTGTACAACATTTTATGTCAACAATGCAGCTGAAAAGGAACGTGGTGTTCCTAGATTGTTTATTAATTATAAACCTTTAAACAAATTTTTAAAATGGATTAGGTATCCTATTCCAAACAAAAGAGATCTTTTATCCAGATTATATGATGCCAATATATTTTCGAAATTTGATTTAAAATCAAGATATTGGTAGATACAAATTTTCAAAGAGCATACTTACAGAACTGCTTTTAACGTTCCCTTTGGTCAATACGAATGGAATGTTATGCCTTTTGGACTGAAGAATGCTCCTTCAGAATTTCAAAAAATTATGAATGATATTTTTAATCCTTATTTGGATTTCATCATAGTCTATATTGATGACATTTTAGTTTACTCAAAAACTTTTGAAATGCATATCAAGCATCTTGATATTTTCAAAAAAATTGTTATACAAAATGGTTTGGTTATTTCTAAACCAAAAAGGAGCCTATTTCAAACAGAGGTTCGATTTTTAGGACATAATATTTGTCAGGGTAAGATTACCCCCATCCAAAGATCGATTGATTTTGCTTCAAAATTTCCTGATATTATAACCGATAGGACTATGCTCCAAAGATTTCTGGGAAGCTTAAATTATATTTCCCCCTTTTATAAAGATCTTTCTAGAGATTTATCACCTCTTTATGAAAGACTAAAAAAGAATCATAAATCCCCTTGGACTGATAGTCTTACTAATCTTGTTAAAAATGTTAAACAACGTGTTAAATCTTTGCCTTGTTTAACTCTTGCTAACCCTGTTTGGCAGAAAATTATAGAGACTGACGCATCCAATATTGGATATGGCGGAATCCTTAAACAGATTAATCCTCATGACAAGTGTGAATATCTTATACGATTTCATTCAGAAAAATGGACTGAAGCCCAGAGAAAATATGCTACTGTGGCCCATGAAATGCTATGCATTGTCAAATGTGTTTTAAAATTCCAGGATGACTTATATAATCAAAAATTCCTGATTAAAACAGATGCCCAGTCAGTTAAATATATGTTTGACAAAGACTTTAAACATGATGCCTCTAAACTTATTTTTGCAAGGTGGCAGGCGCAATTAGCTCCTTTCGACTTTGAAATTCATTATAAAAAGGAAATTGACAATTCTCTTCCTGACTTCCTATCTAGGGAATATCTCAGTAATTATTCTTGAAAAAATAATTACTGGTTGATATCGGGCACGATGTTCAAGAAATTATTCTTGAAAAAATTATTGAAAAAATTGTTGAAGAGGAATTATCCATTCATTCCTATAATGAAGAAGATGTTCATTTTGATATTTATGATACTTATGACTTATATTTTGATTATTATTAGGTATGGAAGAAAAGGACCCACCCTGGTCCATCATAAGGGGTCGTGGCAGATCAAGAGGAAGGGGAAGATCAGCCCCTCAAAGAACATACACGCAAGGATCATCATATGGATCCTCGGCCTCAGCCTCACGAACTCAAAGACCATCATATGGATCTAATTCAAACTTTTCAGTTCTCAGATTAGGGAACAAGAGTTTAATAAACTCAAAAATTGGAGAAGCCTCATCCTCTAATACGGTATAATTGGATGATATTCCAAAAAACAGTTCATTATATGAACAATTGCAGGCTTATATGTCTCAAAAGCAAAGTGATACTTTTGCTACTGCAGTCACTAAAGAAGACAAGAATGATATTCAGTTCTTCGAAAAGGTTGAAAGAAAAGAAATGATATTTCTTATTGATAATTCTGAAATTCAGAGAAAAAATGAACCTTGGAAGATTCTCCAAAGGTATTTACTAAATAATTTATATTACCCGGGTGAGTCATACAAAACCCGATCCTATTATGAAAATATTCTGATAGAAACAGGCAGTGTTGAAATTCAGCATTTTTCCGGAGAAAACTGTTATAACTTCTCAAAGATTATAATTAAATAGATTATATCTGTTGAAGAATGGGGCATTTCCACCATGAAAGAAAGGCAGATCAGCCTAAATGAGACTCGTGTGAGTTTCTCTTACTGGGATTATATCCAGGCATTTCATCGAGTATTATATTACAACAATGACCGTCACAAACACACCTGGTTTGTGAAAGTATGTTCTAAGTTATTCGATGAAACCATTCCAAATTGGTTCTTGAATTGGTGGTCATACCACGGTCCAACTGTAAAGATTTTACCAGATCCATTTCTTCGATTATATCAAGAATGGACAAAATGTTCACCGTTTTTAACAAAACTTTATCATGCAGATCATATCTGCTATATTGAAAAAATAGATCAAATCTATTTTGTTATTGAATTTTCAATCCCATGGATCCACAAATGGGCTCCAGAATTCGGTTATACCGAAGAGCAAATTCCTTGTCTATACAGGATATATTACAACAACTTTTGGGACAAATTGATGAAAACAAATCCCAAAACTGAAACGCTTCATGGACAAGAACTCTTGGATAATATCCAAGAAAAAATTAAAGAATATACATCCCTTCCACAAAAGACTATAATGGATGGAGGATCAGTTAAACAGAATCAAATGATTCATGATCATAGGATTTCTCAGCTTGAGAATGATGAGAATGATGATTCTATACCTAGCCCTCCAACTGATAGAGGAAAAGGTAAGATTGATGATAAGGGATCTCAGTGTGGTTACCTCTGAGAGTTCGTTTAACTCGCTCTGCAAATAAAGGAGGAAATTCATCTATAAACTTTGATTTCCAATGAGTAGAGTTACTGTCGGGAAGATCCATGACTCTACTTAGGAAGGTGTCTTTATACCATCTGAATTCTCCCAAATGTCTGCATCGTAGACCATTTAAGAGTGTCCTAAGAGTTTCATTCTGGGAGGTAAATCTTCCATTGAAATGTTCCAGAATAGTAAGAATGAGTGTATAAACAGCATCTTCTCGGGTAGTTTCTATTACCCTTTCGACTGGTTTTCCTTCATCATTAATGCCAGTCTCTACCACTTTATCACTCTTTGTGGCATTAGTTATAGCATTTTTAACTACTTCGGACAAAAAATTATCCCACCAACCTCTTAATTGGCCAGTGAATCCTGCGATTATCATCTTACAAATAGCATGATCAGAATTTCTATTCGTATGTCTACAAACAGAAGAATACATCATCATCCGATGAACCACAATAGAGACTTGTCTATCAATCAAGCCATCGAGGTTCCACTCATAAACCATATCACCACTGTATGACGTATTGGTGAATCCCCACTCTCTTTCTTCAATAAGAACATCTTGAGGAGTCGAGCGATGATAATAAAAGGTTTTTACATCTGGCTTAGAACCGTAACGAGAAATAGGATGGTTTCTTTTAAAACGATGAAGTTTATTGACTTCTGTTACAGAAAACTCATCATTTTGATCTATAAACTGATTTTCTAAATCATTCGAATTCATAGGTTTAGCACTTAAGCCAGAAAGCTTTTTGTCAAGAAGTTGTTCTAAATCTTGTAAAGAAAGATTGTTTTTAGATTTAATCTTAAAATCAGAAGTGTCTATAGGTCGTTGAATATGAGTAGGCATAGTTAAAACAGTAGGAAGTTTCCCAGAAGTAGAAGCTTCGTTAACTGCCTTAAGCCTCTCTGTATTCAAATATTTTATCAAAACAATTAACTCATCAAGCTTTTTGTCAAGGGAACTAACATGTTCACCTAAAACTTTAACATAAAGACTTAAATAATTATTCTGAGCAATCAGGTTATTTATCTCATTTATGCTAATCTTAGCGACATCGTCTTCTATGAACTTTTGAAAAGCAGAGAACATCAAACCTGTATTATTAGGTAAAATAAAAGGGTTTTGAGGAGGATAGATTGACTTAATTATCGAACCATTTCCTTCTTGAAAAGTTCGCTCAAGAACCTTTACATATAACGGTAAATAGGTGGTTATAAACCAAGGAACAAAATACATAATTTGATTATGCAAAGCACAAATTTCATAAAATTCTTGTGAAATATTATTTAAATCATTTTGGCTATAAGCTTCAAAAAACCAAGTTCTAAACTTGTTCCATTTATCATTTTGAAATTCACTTTGAATATGTTGTCTTGCCAGGGATCCTGGACTAAAATCAATTTGTTGTAAAAACATAAATCAAAGTTTATTTCTATCGGCCCCTTCATTTGGGTCAAAATCCATTTCAGAAGCAGTAGGATCAATATCAGACAGTCTATCAGTTGCCTGCACAATATTAGTCTTTGGGTCAATTCTAACCCTTTCAACAATTTTTTCACTCATAGTATCACTAATAGTATGCAAAGAAAGAGCCCTGTTACGAGCTGGACCATATATAGGAACATCAGGGGTAATAGGGAAAATATGCTGAATCTCAGGTAGAGATCTATAACCAGAAAAAGAATATCTGTTATAAACAAGAGATTTATACATAGGAGCTTTATCAGCAAACTGAATAGATATCCTACCATCCGGATTCTGAGTAATATGAGAATACTCATTATTCGTTATTTCATTAGTAATCTGATTTGAGGATATAACCGAATCCAAAGTCCAAGTAGCTGGGAAATTTATTTCTTCCCACTTGATAGGTCTCCTCGTGGTGACCTTAGACTTTGTAAAGTTGGTTTCCATTAGAATAGTCTGATTAGATGTATCATATAATTTACATCTCGGATTTAGAGTAGATAATAATTTAAAGTAAACTCTATAAGATAAACAAATAAGTTCAGATCCAGGAGCATAGTTATAACCATGCGTCTTAACATTCAAAGTTAAAGCATCAAGAATATTAACATCAGATAAAGATAATTGAAGATTAGGTTGTGTATTGAAATAAACCGGACCGTAGGCCACAGTAGATTCAATAGAACCCATCAGCGATTGTCTGAAATGAAGATTTCTAGCGTCTCTTAACGCAGCTAGAAAAGTTTCAGGTAACCCTTTAAGGGTATATATATATATATATTATTTTAAAATATATTAATTAATAAACATATATTCTTAACTAATATTATAAAAATTATAAAAAAATAATTGATTTATATTTTCAAATTAGTATATTTTAATTAAATTAATCATAAAAACTTAATGTACATGATTTTTAAGAACATCATGAAATGCATTTTTAGCAAAAAGATTAATATTATAAATATAATGTCATAAAATTATTTAAAATTTGACAAAAAGATAATCTATCAATTCTAACTAAAAAATGAATGACTTGCAATGTGAAATATCAAGTCAATACTAGTAAAACAAATAAATTGAAACTGAAAATATAATATAAGTTCAAAATTCAAAACAAAAAGTTAATATAATACTCTTATGTCATATTTCAAAATAACGTACCTAAATATGATTCAAAAGAAAAGAAAAACCTAAGTCTATAACCTTATTCAATAATAAATTCTACTTTAATTTAAAAATTAGAATGCTAACTAAATTATGCTAAATGAAAAAAATAAACATAAAATAGATAATACGAACAATTGCATGAAATCACAAGAAGTAAAGGTTGAGAAATGAAATATAAATAATATAAAATATTTTTTAAAAAATTACTAAAATAATAAAAATAAAAATTCAAAATAATAGAAATAAAAAATAAATTAAATTGAAAAAATAGAAATAAAAGGACAAAATTAAAAAGTAACCAGCTAGTAATTATACCATGTAATTACCAGCAATTCACAGCTTTTCCCTGTGAATTGAAGAGTGTAATTACCCTCTATCAATTACACTCAATTACCTGCGGACCAAGTAATTACCTAGACAACCAAGCATGTCACACTGTGTAATTACACCCAATTACACCAAATTCAATTACCAGGGTGACTTTCCAAACATGCCCTTAGGGATCATTTGGTAGAGTCCATTAGAAAAAATAGTGCATGTATTAGCTTTATGTATTACTAGTATCTTGTTTGGTACACTTTTTTAACCTATGAATAATTAATGTTTGCATTAGTTATACAGTCGTTTTGGTATTAAGGTGTGTATAACTAGTACATGAAAATTCATGGTATTAGTAATGCAATAAATTCTAATGCATGCATTTGCATGGTTAAATACACAATTGTCCCTCAAAATCTTTTTCACATCTTTTCCACCATATTTGCGGAGAGTATTTTTATAAAAATATAATTTTAAAAAAATTATACAATGTATATTTTTTTAATACAACAAACCAGATATTACATAAGAAAAATCTCAGCATAACTAATACAAGCATATCTAATACAAATGTTACTAATATATCATATTCTGTAATATTTTTATGTATCCTACCAAATAACTCCTGAATGCTTTCTTAATATGTCATAAAGATAGTAACATTATGAAGAAGTATCATTAAGCATGAGAAAATTGGAGTCAAATAAAAATGTTTGAAATATCCATGTACTTTTTCAAATATATAATGATAAGATTTTCATGGACAATTTCAATCAAAGCAAAACAATAAAATAAAATAAAAATTTAATTACCAATGTGATTTTAAAACAACATAAGGCCATAAGCAATTCATGAAATCACACAACCTTCAACATGACAACTATTAGGAAGGTAGGAATAATGAAATTTAAGGAAGCAAGCTATAATAAAAAGAATACCGCTGAAGTGTAAGGCAAAAATTTAGAAAAAACCCCTAATCCTCGACAACTTAATCAGAAAAATGATAATATTGACATTCACATCTTTTCTCTACGCCAAAATCTTAATTTTTCAAGAACCAAAAGCCAACTAAAAATAAACCTTGAAAGAACAAAAAATAATAATTATTGTCCAAGTAGTCTACCATGTTTACTGGTAACAAGAAAAGCTAGGGTATTTTTTGGTTAAAAGGTCACTTTCAAAATTTAACTTGATTACTAGACACAAGTCTTGAAAAATTGGTGGAATAGACCCTCTTCATGATGTCATCATTTGAAGTACTAAAGCTGTCAATCATAACACCAAAGTTTTAAATAATACAAAATAGTCCCACCCCAACCCAACTTCAAAGTCTAAAAATATAAAATAGTCCTCGTCCCCAATATTTTATTTATCTAATTTAGTAAAGAAAACTAATTTATTTCCTCCAAAGCTAGAAAGATCCCCTTCTTCCCCTTCCGGTCCTTTTTTCGGCCAAAAAATTTGAGTTTCATCTGAAAATTATTTCACAAGGAGTAAAACTTTTTCCAGTTCAACCATGGTTACTCATAGCTTTCAACATTCCTTGAATAGAGTTCCAATTAGTTTCCCCCCCCCCCCCCCATTATTATAAAAGTTTATTTTTTCAGAACTAATTTCTACCTTATTAACTATATTAGAGATTGTTTATGGACTATAAATTCACTTTTGCACGTATAGATTCATTCCAGTAGCTCAACTTGTTATTGGTAAGAAATTTATCCATGTTTTTTTTGTTTTGAAATCTTTACAGTCATAGACCACAATCATAGACGAGGCATTGACCGTTGTGGATTTATTTAGTCAATTCCAGAGTATGTTGTGGTAGGTGAAAATTACATGGTGTTGACACCCAATTTTGGCCTCCCTATACCTCTCTCGGACTGTTATTTTAATAATAATAATTATTTTAAATATTAATTTATTTTACATCTTTTACTTGATTTATTAAATGAATTACTTGTTAACACTTTAAAATTAGTATATAAATATATAATTATTC
This sequence comes from Jaltomata sinuosa, assembly GCA_003996215.1. NCBI lineage: Eukaryota > Viridiplantae > Streptophyta > Magnoliopsida > Solanales > Solanaceae > Jaltomata > Jaltomata sinuosa. The sequence goes on from QJPP01004414.1 coordinate 65,917, forward strand.
TCTATTATTACTATTTTTATCATAAATTTCATATGATATTACATGTCATTTATTTTACGTACAATATATATACGCAATTTATTTATTTTTTTTTAAAATAACTTATCTTCTGATAGTTACCATTAATTATTATTTTATCTACTAAATTTTATGTGTAAACAACATAAAACACAGTAGTTTGGTCCCTAATTATGTTTTATCCCATTACTTTAAAATATTACATTTTTCCCGGTAGTTTAAAAAAGGAAAGGCGTGTATCCTTTGTATTTTCGTGTATCCTGGATACATATAACCTCTTCATTAATGGTAAATCTGTTTCTATTATGGCACTTTAAAAGGAAATAAAATATTTACAATTAATGAGGAGTAAATCATTAATTGTAAATCTATTACTATTAGGGCGCTTTAAAAGGAAATGACAGATTTACAATTAATGAGGAGTAAATCACGCGTCAATCACTTTGAAATGCATCTGCAGTATCCTCATCTCCACAAACAACTGGAGAATTCAAATTTCAATTTAAAATTACTTGGATACACATCAAACCAGCAAGTAACTCCATTATACAGGATACATGTAATAATAGATCTCAAATATCTAAGGATACACATTTAAACAGCAAACAACAATAGGTATACTTGGATACACTGTTAACACTGTATCCAAGATTATAAGCTTGGATACATTATAACAGTGTTAAGGATACTTCCCAATATCTAAGGATACCCATCTAAACAACAAATAGATATAGGTATACTTGGATACATGTTAATATTGGATACAAGTTTGTAAGCTTGGATACATTGTAACAGTGTTAAGGATACATGTTACCAACATCTCAAATAGCAGGTTGCAGTAGTATTGGGATACATGTTAACATGAATTAATCCTGGATACATGTAACACAAGATTTGCTTACAATGTTATCCCTGGATACGTATTGCTTTGTTTTGATTTGAAACTTTAAATTTACAAAAGTTACACATTTACAACTCAGATAGATATATGTATACTTGGATACATGGAAAAATAACACTGGATACATGGTAACAAGTTGGTAACACTGGAAAATAACATCTGGGTTTGAGTCCCTTGTTCTTGATTTCAATTTTTTGTGCAATTCATTCATTTTGACTTGATCGTTTCTAAATTTGGATCTATTTTCAGCAAAGTCTTCTTCTTCAAAGTCTCTAATAGCCGGAACAAAGGTCGGAGAAGGCACTTCATTGTTCTCCATTTGAGATATACCTAAATCAAATGAAGGCCATTGTTGGTTACTTGGTATTATCAAGTTATCTGATTCGTTATCCATGAAGGCAATCGTTGATTCGTTATCAAGTAACTGCTCTTATAGATTATGATAACTTAGAATTAAACTATAATAAAAGTTGAAAAATGAATTTTACCAACCTCAACAATGGAAGATTATGATCCAGCAAGCACCAATTTTTTTTGAAAAGTGGAGGAAGATCGTGTGGAAGATGGAGCCTTGGTTGAAGGCGTGATTTGGGAAAAACGATTATAGAGAGAGAACAACCGTTGCCTTTAGATACAAGTTGAGTGATTTTAGGCCCTTTTTAGGGATTGTGATGGATACAGTTTTTTAACCATGTAATTTCAATTTAATGGGATAAATGTAATTATTTTAAAGTATTGGGATATTAAGTAATTAGGGTAAAGATGTTTGATTATTTATGTAGTTTTTCCAAATTTTATATACGTAGTAGTTCATTTATTAAATAGCCATCCGAATTCAATTTTTAATCTCAAATTATTTAAATTCTTGCCCCTTTCTACCCAATTTATTTCAATTTTAGCCTAAATTGGGCTAATTTGGCCCAATTTTAAATCCCAAAGTCCAATCCAATCTCAGTCGTTGATCTAATACGATCAACGGCCGAGATCAAACCCCTTTCTTCTTTCCTTTTAAACAAACACATCCCCAACCCTAACCCCATTCTCCTCAACCGCCTCCACCCCCTCTCCCTCTCTAAACTCTGCCTCCCTCATCTTCTCCGTCTCTCTATCAGTGGCGAGCATCGCCGCTCCCCGTTCTCCTCCAACCACACGAAAGCCCGCAACCCGCCGGCCACCCTCGCTGCCGAGCCAGCGGGCACCGCTGCTCCACCAGCACCAACACCACGCCCCTCACCCAAACTCCCTCCACCTCTCATCTTCCCCCCGCTTCTGCTCCGGCCATCACCAGACGAGAACCACCGCCAAAACCCACAAACAACCATCCTTATCCTGACCAGAAAATTCACCAAAAACCCCAACAATGGCGAAATCCCGTCGTCCCAGTGTCGCCACCAGTGGTTTCTCTGAACAGATCGGAAACCTCAAAGGTTTCTTGTTTCTCCGAACAGATCGGAAACCTCAAAGGTTTCTTGTTTCTCCGAACAGATCGGAAACCTCAAAGGTTTCTTGTTTCTCCGATGAACGACGGAAGATCCCAACGAACTAAACGACGTTTTGCAAATTCGTTTGGGGTCTGATTTTGTCTCACTTTTGTGCTCAAGGGTATCATCGTCTACTCTGTCTCATCCTCTTCTTTATAGGTTTTGAAAATCCAGATTTTGTTTATGAGAATCGGTATAATGTTGTTAAGATCTTGACTTGTGTGGTTGTCGGTACAAACTACAGCATGTTGAAATCCCAACTGGTAAAACTTGGACTGCGAATTTGTGCTTGAACTCTATGATGTTGTAATAAGTGTTCCATGTGGGCTATCATGTGTGAAAACCACCAATTTCTACAAGTTTTTACTTCTAGCTTAATTCTGAAAATTCGATTATGTGTTTGTTTTGTTGGTAAAGTTGATGTATAAGCATGTCAGATTACTGTTGTTGTCCTAAGTCTGAAACTGATGAGTTGTCTTTGTTTGGTTGCTGTCCTTTGTTGCCCCAATGTATTATACATGTTAATCCATAGCTTGGTTACTAGTTATTGGAATACAGTGTTGTGACTTGAAAAATTATGCTTAGTTCTAAGATAGTCTTATATGGCCTGTTTGTGAGCATGAGAGTAGAATAATTGCCATGATTCCATTGCTTGACTGATTCTGTGATCCTTTATGCTCACTGTCAGCCGTAATTGGCTCATTCCAAGCATGAATTGATATTTTTAGATAGCTTTGATACTTCGCCTTCTGTGGTGAAATTTTTCACTATGGAATTTCTTTTAACTAATTGCCTTAGCTTTAACACTTACCTAATCTTGATGATGTTGGAATTACTCCCCCTTAATTGATTCTCCGGATATTTTCTCCCTCTCCCTTTTGGAATTAGAATTTGGACAGATTTGAGACCCCATGCATTTCGTAAAATTAGATATTACTGATTAATGTCAGCATCTTGACTCCCTAATTGATCTCGTTTCCTTATCTGGATTGAAAGAATTGTGGTACTTGATTACTCTTGGTAAACTTGGATATGTAATTGATCAAATCCGCATGTCTGCGTCCCTTTGATTGATTTCCCTTTCTTTTTATGGACATCTTAGTACTTGGATAATTATGGTAAAATACTGACCGGTTTATTTCATAATTGATTCGACTATCTAACTTTGGAAAAAAAAAAGATTTTTGTGTTGACAACTTTGTTACTTGGTTATTTATGGTAAAGTCGAACCTGCCTCATATGCTAATTGATTATCTATGTTAATTAAGGAAAAGACTCCCTTGATTTATTATTCTGATTATTTCCTTTCCATTGAAAAAGCCCCTATTTTTTAACTATATAAAGGCCCCTCCCTTTCAGTAGTTTGGCAGACTTTACAGACTAGGCACACTATCACTCCTATATTTTAAAGTTTCTCTTCTGGGCTGATACTTACTGATTGCTATGTGTTGGGATTCAAATATCTTCTTGTTGTTTACGGCTAACTGGTTAGTTCTTATCGAAGTAAATTATAATTTGTATGTATGATTCCTTGTGGTTTTAGCATACACTCTAGTTTATCTATTTTTATCCATGAATGCTTGTAGTTTATATGGGTGAACTCACTGCAAATTTGCCTGTAATATTCACACCCAAAATCTGCTTACTATTGGCTTTTTCCCTTGCTTGTGTTAACTGTTTATTATTTATCTGAGCATTTGGTTCTAGCTTGGTTGGTCTTTGTTGCATTTGGCGGATTACGGAGGACCTAATACATCCCCACTCCTTGACATAAGCACTGCCTAGGATCCTTGAGATCCTCAGGAACTCTGACATGTCAGGGACGATCTTATGGGTTGCAATGGGATCCTCCGAATCCTACGTCTACATGCTTAACAGGTTCTGATTAGAGGTGGTGAAGAGTTGTTCGGGATCGGGATTTCTGAGTATCGGGACAGCCTGTTCTCTAGCTTTAAATTCTGTTCATTATTTTGGTCTGTAATAATTTATTGTATAAACTCTGATAATGTAATAAAATACATTAGGGGACTGCTATGGGGGAAGGGCAAACTATTTGCTATCTGTTTTACCTATTTGAAAATATAGAGAGCATGGCTATAGGATCTAAATAAATTGCTAGCATGTTGAATTAATTAGTCACCACGTTCGTAGGATTAAATAAATTTGCAGCTTGTTCGAGTATAATGAAATGCGTAGATATCATGTCTATAGGACTTTGAAATGTGTCCGGTGTTATTTTAAAATTGTTACACAAGACCGTGTTTAAAAGTTTTTATTATTCGCAAGCATGCAGTTAGTATGTGTTGAAATATCGACGTGTTTAAGTTTAAATGATATCTGTCATTAAAGAATCATGTTTTTAAGCTTTAAATGGCTCAAGCGTGTTTTAAGTTTAAATTTCTGCACGCCCAGCATGTTAGCAGTAATTCAAGCATGCGTAAATCAGATAAACATTTAGAAATCATTATTTTCGGATTCATTTAAGCATGCTTTCAGAATCTGCTCTATTCCAGTATGTTAAATAAATTCATCACACTTAGACACCATGTTATTAAGACTCTAAACTAATTAATCAGGATCTAACAATAGACAGCATGTATAGTAGTTGTGAATACTGATCATTTAATAGGTTTATATCTGTTTTAACATTAATACAATCAGTTATTATGTCTAATAAATAATCTGGTTCAGCATGCTATAGTTATTAGCTATCATTCAAATATCTGTTTTTAGCATATAATTCAAATTAGTTATCATGTTATAGGTTTTAAAATCAGTTTCAGCCTTTAAATTAGGAGCCACATGTGAGTTAAAATCTAGTTCAGCAGTTTAATTGGCTGTCAGTTTTAGCATGTTAATATTTATCTGTCCACAGTATTAATTTTTTTTTAGTATGCATAAATAACTAGATATCATGCTTATAGGGTTTGATTGATAGATTTTCTGCACGTCTCCATCATTATAACTCATGCTTGTAGTTTAATAAAATGTTAATTCCTGAAGCATGTTTTAATAACCTTGCCTATCTTTTAATTAAATAAGAGGCCTACTTGAGACCGTTACCTGCTACATGTTTCGAGTCTTTCTTGTTTTGTTTGACGCTAAAACTCGAGTCTAATTAGTAACCTTAGGTTTTATTTGTCTAGACCCATATTCAAATAGTAGTCCAATGCCTCTTGGATATTAAGTCAGGACGGGTAGGCATACTAAGGTACGTTAGACTTTTTCATTTCTTTAGTACGCGCTTTAGGTTAATAATAATCTTAATAACCAACTTAGGTGGGTAGATAGACGGACATGATGGAAATCGACCCGAGCAAAATACAACGATGTCTTCGGAATTGTCTTCGATAAATAAGCCGGGCGCTGATCCGAATAGGTTAAAATTAACCTAAGTTTGTTTCTTTCCATTTGTTTGGGGTAGTTAACTAAGTCACTTAGTAATTAAGTTATCTTCTTTATATCATTTGTGTCAATTCTTTTCTCTTGCTTATCTCGCTTCTTATTTATTCGTTCATGTATGTCAATTGTAATTTGCGCCGATTTCTTTTTCACTTAGATTTATTAATAATTTAATTAGCCTAGCTTACCTGTTTCTTTTAAAAAAATAAGATTTTTACTTTAATTTATTAACCGACCTTTGTTTATCATATACTCCCCACATAAATAACGAATCCGGCAGGGACCCACATTTGTGGACCTTGAAAGGTGCTTAACACCTTCCTTTTGAGGTAATTTGAACCCTTACCTGATTCTCTGGTTGCGTAGACTTAAAATAAAATTTAATTTAATTAGTTAGAACGGTGCCCTAACGCTCCTTAAATTCGTTAGGTGGCGACTCTTCACTCTTTTCCATCCAAAAGAGAGTTGTCACGTCGAATCTCGCTTTTCGCGAGAAAAATGGGGCGCGACAGAATGACGACTCCACTGGGGATACTTAGGTTCTAACCATTACGGATTTTGTGTTTATGTGGGATTTTTATGCTACCTTATTTTTTTATGATTATTTTCTTGTCGTAATTAATTATTTTCCTTGTCTTTGTTTTTTTCCCTCATGTTTAGCATGCTTATTATTCTGTTTATGTTTTTTCTCTGTTAATATTTTATTTTCATAAATAGTTACTTCATGCTGAGAGTACTTTCTCTTTTGTGTTTCCTTAAATAATATGTATATTTTTTCATGTTTAGGATGTTTGTGTGTTCAAATAATTTATCTAGCCGTATTGTTAGTATTCCTTGAAAAAGTATGTGTTTTTGTGTGGGTAATCCTTTATTCGTAAAAAGATTTTTTATGCTGAGCTTCCTTTCCTTCCCCCCCCCCCTTTTCTATCTTTTAAAATAATTCTAGTATGTTTTAATTTTATCATGATCATTGTGTCTTTGCGTATTTTCATTATAAATTTTCTTTGTCCACTAACTTGTTTTCTTATAAACACTTTCTTATATGTCTCCTTAAATGTGTTTAACATGATTTTCCCTTTATCCTTTCCTCATGTTTTCATTCTCTTTCCTGTCTTCTCCTGTTTGTTCTCATAAACAATTTACCTGTTTTATGTTTAGCATGTTATTTCTGTTGATATGTGTTTTATGTTTGATTTCTCCTCACCCGTTATATGCTCTTTGGTTTCTCTACTAATTGATTTATTTTTTTTTTTTTTATTTTTTTTACTGCTTTCCTTAACTATTCAACGTGTTGCTGCTTTTCCTATATGCTACATGTTACTGCTTTTCATAACTGTCATTCCGCTCATATCTCTCCCACTTGGGAACTTCACACTTTCACACACTATACACGTGAGTTGTGCCTTTGCACTTCTCCAAATTTCTTTCAAATACCCATTTTAGAGAGTTGGCATAGACGTGGGGTGAGCGGATAGTTTTGCTACCGTGTGACCACGTGCCTCCTCGCATAGGAAAACCTTGAGTCCGTGTCTATCCAAATCTCAGAAACTTAGGATAGTGTTGTATCTAGCCCTTTATATAAGTCATGCATGCATCAGCCATAGGTGGTTTGGCTCTAGGAGTCAACCCGCGAAATTAGCAGCCTCCTTATTGTCAAAGGGTTCCCATCAATCCAAAGACAAATAATCATATTATGTGCTAAGTGATCATGACAAATTAATCCAAGCCAGTTTAATATGAAAGAAGTTTAGAAAAGTTTGTTTTGTTTCTCTTTCAGGCTGTAGAATGGAAGGCACACCGACATTTCCCAACACTAGGATGGTTGTGGGTGTTCCCAATAAATTAAGGAGATGGTGGGAAGATATGAAGAAAGAACATGGTAAAGAGATTCTTCGGTCCTTGGGTTTCCTGACCTCTTTGATTTATGTAGCTCCAGATCGGTATTTGATCAAGGCTTTGTTGCAATTCTGGGACCCTGAAAGGGTCGTTTTCAAGTTTAGCGATTTTGAGTTAGCACCGACCGTGGAAGAGATTGGAGGGTTCACTGAGTTGCGCTACCAAAATAGAGGGTTGATCTTGCCTCGCAAACAATCTGGGAAAAAGTTTCTGCATCATCTCGGATTGAAAAACAATCTCAAACTAGCTTGTCTGGACTTTGACTGGATTTCTTTGGATTTCCTGTATGAACGTTTTGGTCGCAGGGATGGTCATAAGGTTTTTCAGAAAGAGTTCTCCTGTTTTGCTGAGAAATAGGAAAAGAAGCGACTGAATGCTTTTTCCATACCCTTGCTAGGCACTCTAGTGTTTCCAAGAGAAAATGGTAAGATTGATACTTGCCTTAGTTCGGTGGTTCAAGCTTTATGGCGCGGTATTGATAATATGGAGACCACCTTGGTACCCATGATCCTTGCTGAGGTATTTAGGGCACTGTCCAAGTGCTTTAGGGGTAAGAGGTTCTTCGAAGGGTGTAACCTTCTGCTGCAGCTATGGGCCGTTGAGCACTTTTACAAACGGCCCTACTTGATAGACATTTTCACGGGAATGGGAAACAAGATCGACACCCATTCTCAAAGGATGATCAGGTTCAATTCTCCTGTGGGTACCGAAGATTGGTTTGCTTTTATGAAAGCCCGTTCAGGATATCAGATTCAGTGGAAGTATTCATGGTTACCCGCCCGCACAGCTGTCATAAGAAGCAACGAGCTTTACTACATCGAGCTCATTGGGTTGAAAGGCCTCCAGCCTTACGCTCCGATTCAAGTGCTCCGCTAGTTCGGACGAACCCAAGTCATACCTCTAAGAGCCAACATGGGAGGTTCTGAGCTTGAGTTTGGCTCAAAATATGAAATCCCTAGGGCCAAAGAATTGCTTCAACAATGGGAAGGGTTGATGACTGTAAGCGTGGGCACCTAGCAGGCCTATTGTGCACCCGAATACTATGTATGGCTTTTGGAGGATGCTGAAGATGTGCGGCTTAGCAAATTAGGACAACCTTATGGATTTGAAGATATAGAAGAGACCACCTGGGAACGGAAGCTGTTGAATCGTCATTATGATATCACTCCTGCAATGTGGGCACAAGTTGATCCAAGATCTCTGAACCAGTACAATGGAGGCTTCTGAATTTAGGATTTTCCCTTGTCATCCCTCTTTCCCCTAGCTTTACTTTCTTGTTTTTCATTTCCGCAAAGAATTATAGTAGATCAAAATTTGATTTAATAAATGGTTTACTTCGTTTATTATCTGACTCTAAACTCTGACTAATATTTGAATCTTGGCTTGGATTAAAATGTCCTGAATCATATATGTGTCGTTTTAGGCCTACCTCTGGCTCAACGAGGCCCCTTGCATTTAGGACGTTTATTTGTCGCAATCAATGTGTTTATCTTTAGAATAAATATCTTACTACTAACTTGGTTTCTGTTAATTTTGTCTTACTCTTACTCCCTTCCCAAAGGTTGATTTGTGCATGCTGGGATATCATACTAGATCGAAAGGGACTCCTCCTCCTCCGAGTCCAAATCGTGAAAGAAAAGATAAAATGGGTGACAATAGTGCTAGTAAGAGTAAGGAAGTCTCAGAAAGTGTTGGTGGAGACCGTGATAAGCTGATCTTACGAATGGAGCAAAGAATCCTTGACTTACAGGATGAACTGGCGCAAGTTCATAATTTGGCCAAGTTGTCCTTCACTTTGAACAGTCCTCGTGACCTGACGGTCGAGGACAATATCGCTGCAAAATTCCAAACCATACCCAATATACCGCAACCACAAAATGACTTGCAGCATACTTACATTCTTCCAAGGACTAGCCAATGTCCTCCACCACAATATCCTACCCTCTCAGCTCCACAAAACTCCCAAACCACTCCAAATATAGTCCCTACCCACAGTCCAGGAAATTATAACTTGAACCCCATATACGTGGAAACTGCTCCTTTTGTTCAGCACCAACTTGATCCAGAGCCTTCAGAAAAAGACCGGTTAATACAGAACATGGTCGAAAAGTTGGAGCAGGTCACCAACAGACTATAACATATAGAGGGCGTTAGAGGGGTGAAGGGTCTGAATTATGAAGACCTATGTATGCACCCAGACGTTAAATTACCGGAGGGGTACAAACCTCCCAAATTTGAGTTATTCAATGGGACCGGGGATCCCAAAGCGCACTTGAGAATGTACTGTGATAAGCTGGTGGGAGTAGGAAGAGATGAGAAAATACGGATGAAGCTGTTCATGAGAAGCCTTACCGGGGAGGCCTTAACCTGGTACATTGAGCAGGATACCAGAAAATGGTCCAGATGGATAGACATGGCCTTCGATTTTGTAGAAAGATTTGGATTCAACATGGACAACGCCCCAAATTGGTTTTACATTCAAAACCTGAAGAAGAAGCCTAATGAATTATTTCGGGAATATGCCTTGAGATGGAGAGCTGAAGCGGCCAGAGCCCGACCTCCAATGGACGAAGCTCAAATGAAAGATTATTTTATTCGGGCCCAGGAACCACAGTACTATGAAAAGATGATGCTCATCACAGAAAAGAGTTTCGCCGAGATCATCCAGGTCGGGGAAAGATTAGAGGAAGGCATCAAAAGTGGTAGCATTATCAATTTGGAGGCTCTACAGGCTACCAGTAAGTCCCTACAATCTGGCGGAATTTCTGAAAATCGAAAGAAAAAAGAAGTGGGGACTGTGATGATGGCACAAGATTTCAAAACACCACTAATTTCCCAAACGCCTACAACCCACCCTCCACTATACCAACAATCTCCATACCCCATCCTCCATCCCCCTTTATCAAATACCTACATACTCATACAAATTCTCTCTCACCCCGTTTATAGTGCCCAGCCTTCTTAATTCCAATCTCCCCCACCTAATCCAAATTACAGACCCCGAGCCAATTTCGAGAAAAGGCCGGTCTAGCAGTATACTCCTTTGGCTGAACCAATTGCCCAGTTGTATGAAAGATTGAGGGTAGCTGGCCTCATCACTCCCGTTCTCTCTTTACCTATAGACACTCAGGCCAAATAGTATGACCCTAACAAAGTCTGTGCGTACCATTCAGGGATGAAAAGTTCACATACTACTGAAGTATGCCGCTCATTGAAGGATCGAATTCAGAGGTTAATTGATACAAAGGTTATTCAGTTGAAAGACCCAGCTCCAAACATTACCAACAATCCGCTCCCAAATCATCAGGTCAACATGTTGGAAGTTGGAGAGGCAGTGGATCTGGAAGGCTCTATTTGGGTTATCAAGAAAGAAGGGGATGTCGCGATGGTGTCACAAACATCTGCTCCGGCACAGAAATAGGTTTTGTTTGAAGTAGAGGTGGCTGCTCCTAAATCTGCATTTACTGTATATCGAGCTACTCTAGTTGCTTCTGATCCCCATACAGTACCATGGAATTATGAACGTGGTATTTCGGGAAAGGCAAAGGTAGCCGAGGCTGACACCGCTCAGGGTGTGACTCGATCTGGCAGAATCTACACGCCTGAAAATCTGGCTCAGGGAAGTTCTAGCAAGGGAAAACAACCAGTTGTAGAGGTTGAGGAGAATGGCATTTGGAAGAAGGTACAAGCAAAAGAATATTCTGTTGTAGATCAGCTGAGCAAAACTTCAGCTCAAATCTCTATTTTGTCACTTTTACAGACTTCTGAGTTCCATCAGAAGGCTCTAATGAGGGTTCTTAGCGAGGCTTATGTACCAGCTAATAGCACCGGTGGATAGGTAGCCCATATGGTTGGGCAGGTATTCGAGGCTCATAAAATATCCTTTCACGAGAATGAGCTTCCGCTTCAAGGAAGAGCACACAATGATGCTTTACACATCACCATGCAGTATGAAGATAGGGTGATAACAAAGGTATTGATTGATCCAGGCTCTGGTCTAAACATATGCCCCCTCGCTACACTGACAAGGCTAGAGGTTGACACTTCTAAGATTCGGACTCAGAGGATGAACGTGAAGGCTTTCGACGGCTCTCAAAGAGATACCATTGGGGAAATTACCCTCGATGCATTGATAGGACCTGCCACATTCTCCATTGTGTTCCAAGTAATGGATATCCCGGCTTCCTACAATATGTTACTTGGTCGCCCATGGCTTCATATGGCAGGAGCGGTGTCCTCTACTCTGCATCAATGCCTTAAGTTTGAATGGGACTATCAAGAGGTGGTGGTCCATGGTGAAAAGGGGCATTCTATATACGCGGTGGAAGGAAAAGAGAGACTGGATGGAGAAATGTTCCACACACTGGAAATGGTGGGATTTGTTGGAGAGGGACCATGGTGGAGCAGCACCATCATGAATATATGGCTTCGCTCAGGGTTCATACCTAATGGTGGCTTAGGGGCAAATTTGCAAGGCATAATGGAACCGATACAGATACAGTCACAGGAGACCACATTCGGGTTGGGTTATCTTGGCACTGCACAAGAGTACAAAGATTGGAAGTCACCCGTTGGCGGATTCTATTATCCTTTGCTAGGATCGATACCGTCATTGCATCAGACTTTTGTCTCTGCGGGATTTCTTGATGATGGTGAAGATGATGTGCTAGAGAGCTTAAGAGGTCTATTTCTGACAGAAGAGAACTGCAATGTCATCATCGATGAGGGGAGAGGGGGAGTTCCTAAACAGAACAATCAGCCCAAAGCCACCCTCAGCAACTGGACTGCCACTCCTTCTAGGGCTCGCCGAGCACTTGGGTAGATGCATAAGATTTTATTTTATCGTTTTCAATAAATAGGCTCGATTTTGAGTTCACTTTCTTGCTATTTACTATTTTGAAGGCACTCAGCTTTCTTTAATAAAAGGTTTATCTTCAGTATATTAATATCCTTTATTTATGTTTTCTTTTCTTACTTTCTTTTTCAGCAAAATTACTTCTAAAAATGTTGAATCTGAGACTGTGACATGTAATGAGACTGTGCAACATAATATAAGTGAACTAGAAGAGGTAGAAGAAGCTGAAGTACCGGAAGAACTCGTTAAGAAGGTTGAAGAGTTTGAACATAAACCTAAGGCAAACCTAGTGGATACAGAGGTAGTGAACTTAGGGGACTCGGAATTGGCTAATGAAACATACGTCAGTGTTTACCTATCTAAAAATGAGAAAAAGGGCTACGCTCGGGTTTTGAAAAAACACAAAGACGTCTTTGCTTGGTCCTATGCAGATATGACAGGATTGAGAACTTCGATTGTATCCCACAGACTGCTCACTGATCCTTCATGTCCTCCTGTCAAACAGAAACTTAGAAAGTATAAACCTGATCTGAGCTTGAAGATTAAAGAGGAGGTGGCAAAGCAAGTTGAGGCTCGAATCATTCGAGTAACTGAATATCCGACTTGGCTAGCTAATATCGTACCTGTTCCCAAGAAGGATGGTAAGGTCAGAGTCTGCGTTGACTACAGGGATCTTAATAGAGCCAGCCCTAAGGACAATTTTCCACTCCCTAATATACACATCTTGATCGATAACTGTGCCAAGCATAAAAACACAATCATTCGTGGATTGCTTTGCCGGTTATCATCAGGTTAAGATGCATGAAGCGATGCTGAATGGGTTCGAGACCCACAAACAGCCATCCTTATCCTGACCAGAAAATTCACCAAAAACCCCAACAACGGCGAAATCCCGTCGTCCCAGTGTCGCCACCAGTGGTTTCTCCGAACAGATCGAAAACCTCAAAGGTTTCTTGTTTCTCCGAACAGATTGGAAACCTCAAAGGTTTCTTGTTTCTCCGATGAACGACGGAAGATCCCAACGAACTAAATGACGTTTTGCAAATTCATTTGGGGTCTGATTTTGTCTCACTTTTGTGCTCAAGGGTATCATCGTCTACTCTGTCTCATCCTCTTCTTTATAGGTTTTGAAAATCCAGATTTTGTTTATGAGAATCGGTATAATGTTGTTAAGATCTTGACTTGTGTGGTTGTCGGTACAAACTACAACATGTTGAAAACCCAACTGGTAAAACTTGGACTGCGAATTTGTGCTTGAACTCTATGATGTTGTAATAAGTGTTCCATGTGGACTGTCATGTGTGAAAACCACAAATTTTTACAAGTTTTTACTTCTAGCTTAATTCTGAAAATTCGATTATGTGTTTGTTTTGTTGGTAAAGTTGATGTATAAGCATGTCAGATTACTGTTGTTGTCCTAAGTCTGAAACTGATGAGTTGTCTTTGTTTGGTTGCTGTCCTTTGTTGCCCCAATGTATTATACATGTTAATCCATAGCTTGGTTACTAGTTGTTGGAATAAAGTATTGTGACTTGAAAAATTATGGTTAGTTCTAAGATAGTCTTATATGGCCTGTTTGTGAGCATGAGAGAAGAATAATTGCCATGATTCCATTGCTTGACTGATTCTGTGATCCTTTATGCTCACTGTCAGCCGTAATTGGCTCATTCCAATCATGAATTGATATTTTTAGATAGCTTTGATACTTAGCCTTTTGTGGTGAAATTTTTCACTATGGAATTTCTTTTAACTAATTGCCTTAGCTTTAACACTTACCTAATCTTGATGATGTTGGAATTACTCCCCCTTAATTGATTCTCCGGATATTTTCTCCCTCTCCCTTTTGGAATTAGAATTTGGACAGATTTGAGACCCCATGCATTTCGTAAAATTAGATATTACTGATTAATGTCAGCATCTTGACTCCCTAATTGATCTCGTTTCCTTATCTGGATTGAAAGAATTATGGTACTTGATTACTCTTGGTAAACTTGGATATGTAATTGATCAAATCCGCATGTCTCCGTCCCTTTGATTGATTTCCCTTTCTTTTTATGGACATCTTAGTACTTGGATAATTATGGTAAAATACTGACCGGTTTATTTCATAATTGATTCGACTATCTAACTTTGGGAAAAAAGAAGAAGATTTTTGTGTTGACAACTTTGTTACTTGGTTATTTATGGTAAAGTCGAACCTGCCTCATATGCTAATTGATTATCTATGTTAATTAAGGAAAAGACTCCCTTGATTTATTATTCTGATTATTTCCTTTCCATTGAAAAAGCCCCTATTTTTTAACTATATAAAGGCCCCTCCCTTTCAGTAGTTTGGCAGACTTTACAGACTAGGCACACTATCACTCCTATATTTTATAGTTTCTCTTCTGGGCTGATACTTACTGATTGCTAAGTGTTGGGATTCAAATATCTTCTTGTTGTTTACGGCTAACTGGTTAATTCTTATCGAAGTAAATTACAATTTGTATGTATGATTCCTTGTGGTTTTAGCATACACTCTAGTTTATCTATTTTTATCCATGAATGCTTGTAGTTTATATGGGTGAACTCACTGCAAATTTGCCTGTAATATTCACACCCAAAATCTGCTTACTATTGGCTTTTTCCCTTGCTTGTGTTAACTGTTTATTATTTATCTGAGCATTTGGTTCTAGCTTGGTTGGTCTTTGTTGCATTTGGTGGATTACGGAGGACCTAATACATCCTCACTCCTTGACATAAGCACTGCCTAGGATCCTTGAGATCCTCAGGAACTCTGACATGTCAGGGACGGTCTTATGGGTTGCAATGGGATCCTCCGAATCCTACGTCTACATGCTTAACAGGTTCTGATTAGAGGTGGTGAAGAGTTGTTCGGGATCGGGATTTTTGAGTATCGGGACAGCCTGTTCTCTAGCTTTAAATTCTGTTCATTATTTCGGTCTGTAATAATTTATTGTATAAACTCTGATAATGTAATAAAATACGTTAGGGGACTGCTATGGAGGAAGGGAAAACTATTTGCTATCTGTTTTACCTATTTGAAAATATAGAGAGCATGGCTATAGGATCTAAATAAATTGATAGCATGTTGAATTAATTAGTCACCACGTTCGTAGGATTAAATAAATTTGCAGCTTGTTCGAGTATAATGAAATGCGTAGATATCATGTCTATAGGACTTTGAAATGTGTCCGGTGTTATTTTAAAATTGTTACACAAGACCGTGTTTAAAAGTTTTTATTATTCGCAAGCATGCAGTTAGTATGTGTTGAAATGTCGACGTGTTTAAGTTTAAATGAAATCTGTCATTAAAGAATCATGTTTTTAAGCTTTAAATGGCTCAAGCGTGTTTTAAGTTTAAATTTCTGCACGCCCAGCATGTAGGCAGTAATTCAAGCATGCGTAAATCAGATAAACATTTAGAAATCATTATTTTCGGATTAATTTAAGCATGCTTTCAGAATCTGCTCTATTCCAGTATGTTAAATAAATTCATCATACTTAGACACCATGTTATTAAGACTCTAAACTAATTAATCAGGATCTAACAATAGACAGCATGTATAGTAGCTGTGAATACTGATCATTTAATAGGTTTATATCTGTTTTAACATTAATACAATCAGTTATTATGTCTAATAAATAATCTGGTTCAGCATGCTATAGTTATTAGCTATCATTCAAAAATCTGTTTTTAGCATATAATTCAAATTAGTTATCATGTTATAGGTTTTAAAATCAGTTTCAGCCTTTAAATTAGGAGCCACATGTGAGTTAAAATCTAGTTCAGCAGTTTAATTGGCTGTCAGTTTTAGCATGTTAATATTTATCTGTCCACAGTATTAATTTTTTTTAGTATGCATAAATAACTAGATATCATGCTTATAGGGTTTGATTGATAGATTTTTTGCACGTCTCCATCATTATAACTCATGCTTGTAGTTTAATAAAATGTTAATTCCTGAAGCATGTTTTAATAACCTTGCCTATCTTTTAATTAAATAAGAGGCCTACTTGAGACCGTTACGTGCTACATGTTTCGAGTCTTTCTTGTTTTGTTTGATGCTAAAACTCGAGTCTAATTAGTAACCTTAGGTTTTATTTGTCTAGACCCATATTCAAATAGTAGTCCAATGCCTCTTGGATATTAAGTCGGGACGGGTAGGCATACTAAGGTATGTTAGACTTTTTCATTTCTTTAGTACGCGTTTTACGTTAATAATAATCTTAATAACCAACTTAGGTGGGTAGATAGACAGACATGATGGAAATCGACCCGAGTAGAATACGACGATGTCTTCGGAATTGTCTTCGATAAATAAGCCGGGCGCTGATCCGAATAGGTTAAAATTAACCTAAGTTTGTTTCTTTCCATTTGTTTGGGGTAGTTAACTAAGTCACTTAGTAATTAAGTTATCTTCTTTATATCATTTGTGTCAATTCTTTTCTTTTGCTTATCTCGCTTCTTATTTATTCGTTCATGTATGTCAATTGTAATTTGCGCCGATTTCTTTTTCACTTAGATTTATTAATAATTTAATTAGCCTAGCTTACCTGTTTCTTTTAAAAAAATAAGATTTTTACTTTAATTTATTAACCGACCTTTGTTTATCACATACTCCCCACATAAATAACGAATCCGGTAGGGACCCACATTTGTGGACCTCGAAAGGTGCTTAACACCTTCCTTTTGAGGTAATTTGAACCCTTACCCGATTCTTTGGTTGCGTAGACTTAAAATAAAATTTAATTTAATTAGTTAGAACGGTGCCCTAACGCGCCTTAAATTCGTTAGGTGGCGACTCTTCACTCTTTTCCATCCAAAAGAGAGTTGTCACGTCGAATCCCGCTTTTCGCGAGAAAAATGGGGCGCGACACATGGGTGAATGGAATGAGACTTCAAAATATTAAAATTAAAAATTTGTGAGTAACGTGACAGTGACCATTATCATGCATTGCAATGGTACATATAATGACTTGGTTGTGAGCGTAATAGAGAACAAGGAGTTAAATTGTGAACCCAATAATTTGAGCATTATTTATTTAATCAATGGTAGGAAAAAAATACATTCATCTTTCATAACGAATAATAGACACGTGAGATTCTATATGATTGATGTTGTTGTTGATGATTTTAGGCATATTATAAGAATAAATATTGTTGAGAGGTATCAAAAAGAAGCTTCAACATCAGCACCATCAATCCTATCCCCACCTTCACCATAGCCGCCAGTCGATGATGATTTTGTGCAATATGAGGGCGTAGGTAATCATCCAATAGATATGGTTGATTCTCAAAGTAATGATGAAGAGTGTGATGGTGGTGCGGAGCAGCAATCTATATCATAACCCAACCACAAATTTTATGATGGAGTTGATTTTTATCTTGGATGAACATTCAATATTAAGCAACTGTTAAAGTTGTTATTGAAGCAAGCTTTGGTGAAGAAACCTTTCTCTTTTATATTGAAGAAAAATTGTACAAAATTTTATAAGGTATAATGTGTATCTCCTAATTGTGGCTGGATGTTGTGGGCCAATAAGTATGATAACTTGAATAGGTGTACCACATCTACAAGAATGTTGGTGATCACACTTGCAAGATTGAATATGTTATGGACACTTATAAGCATGCCTCAATCTTGATGAATTAGTTTACAGACAGTAAGGGGCCAACGACAAAAGAAATCAAGAAGACTGTTTTCAGGGATTTGCTTTGTAATGCAAGCTATTGAAAGTGTTAGAAGGGAGGTGCAACGACTAAGAACATGATTAGGAGGGTACTGAAGCACCAATATATTTGCTTATCAGCTTTTTATTTCATGGATAACCATCTAAATCAGGGTTCAACAAATACCATTATGGTTAATAAGGAGGGCAGGTTCTTTTATTGCTTCATAGCTTATGGAGCTTGCATTCGATGATAGCTCCACATGAAAAAAGTTATTATTATTTAGGGAACATTTTATACGACAAGTATGAGGATGCCTTGTTGTCTGCTACGCACAGGACATTGAGAATCATATCTATTCAATTGCATTTTTCTGTGGTGGATAAGGAGTATGATGCATCTTAGACCTTCTTCTTCTAGCAGCTGAAGTCTATAACCGCAAATGAATTAGAGTTGTGCATCATTTATGATTGATACAATGTCACAATCCAAATAGCCGTGAGTGGTACCCACACTAACTCTCCTGTGGGAGAACCATATAACCCAAACCTTAACTCAATTAATTAGCCATTTTTAGATAAAATAATAATAAAATCAAATTTAATAATAGTAATAGCCGAAAAACTAATAAAATGTAAGTGCAAAAATATTTTAACTATCTGTTACAATCTCCAAGACCCAAAATTCATCGTACAAGAACTCAGTCCAAAAATCATATCTAATATATCTAAACTAATAAAATAAGAAAATGTCTCCTTTCCCGAAAGAGGAAAAAGAACCAATACGAGGATCTATGATAGCCTGGAGATGTAGTGCTCACCCTTGGATCGAATCACCTGTCACCGCTAGAAATAAGGTCGCGTTTGATCCTATGGAACATGGTCTACACTCAACAAATGAAGAGTACAAGATAGTATTAATACAAATCACTATTTACTGATAGGTATCATAGGTCGACACAATTTAGAATAAGTATGCAACATAAATCAAATAACAAGTAGACAGGAGCTTCAACACATAGCAAGTAGTTTAACCAACAAAACAATTACTTTAAATTAAACTAAAAAATGTATGAAAACAAACCATTAAGTCACCAGATATTGTCATAACAATCAAGAAACTCACAATCTCAATAAACACTTCACAGTATGGATCTATGTCCTCCTTACTCTCACCTTTGTCTTTCCTTTTACTTTCATTATCCTCAGGATATGTCATACTAACTCTTGAGTTTTGAGAAATAAACTCTAAAAATTGGCATTAATTAGGCATTCTAAACTTCCCCCAAGCCCGTAACTATTTTAGAGATTTTAAGTTTGCATTCCAAACTTATATTTTTATACAGTTTGACTTCTGCTCAGATATTATTGTTATTAACCAGAATGTATAGTATATGTCAGACCATGGGTTAGCTTGGGGTCACTTGTGGCTCCAAGCACCCTGTCGCATCTATAATGTAGATTCAGAGCATGAAAAACTTGGTATCAGAGCCTCAGGTTTAATGTATCCCAGGGTGTCTGAAAGTCGCATCAAGTAGAGTATTTTTCATGGGTGTGAAGTACGCCACACTTATGAGGAAGAGGCTATGAGAAATTTTAGGAAAAGTTTCCCTTGTTTCATTTTGATATCATGCAATAGAGTGTGAACTCTATTTAACCTCTTTCTAACTCATGCTTTACGTGTTTACAGAAAATGCCTCCCAGAAGAGCAAAAAGAAGGAGAAAAAAATGGGAATAGTAATAGGAATGGAAACTAGCAAGCACCACCAGCTCCAAAAGACCCTTTGAATGAACAAGTCTCTCATGTCAAGTTCAGAACTACTTTCCAGGTGCTAGCTCTGGACATGACCACTTAGGTGCACCAGTAGGCTATTGCACTGGTCAATCCGCAGAACAATACACCAGCGGCTAGAGTTTAGGATTTCACTCGGATAAATCCTCCTAAGTTCCATAGTTCTAAGGCCGAGGAGGATCCGCAGGAGTTCCTTGATGACATTCAGAAGATTATGGAGATCATGGGTGTTACTCCAGTTGAGAGTGCAGACTTGGCTGCTTATTAATTAAAGAGAGTGGCTCACACTTGGTATAAATAGTGGAAGGAAGCAAGGGGTGCAGATGCATGCCCAGTATATTGGGATTAGTTTATGGATGCATTTCTGGATAGGTTCTTCCCCCTTGAATTAAGGGAAGCCAAGGTTCAGGAGTTCATCAATTTGAGGCAGGGTGACATAAATATGAAGGAGTATTCTCTTAAATTCACTAAGCTTTCGAAGTAAGCTCCAGCAATAGTGGTTGACTCCAGAGCCTGTATGAGTAAGTTTGTATCAAGTGTTTCTGAAGATGTGGTTAAGGAATGTAGAATTTCTATGCTTAACTCTCATCAAACTCTTAGCACGAAGGAAAGATATCAATTTCATAGTAGTAGGACTATAATCACCCTCCCACTCAAGTCTATCAATCCTTGGCATAGCCACAATTATTGTCTTAGCGTGACAGTCTAAAATAGTATAATAAGGAGAAAACCAGCTCATTCCTAGAATGATGTCAAAATCTACCATATCCAAAATCACTAAATCCACCTAGGTTTTATGCCCCATAAACATAACAGGACAAGAATGATAAATTCTATCAATAACCATATAATCACCAACCAGTGTAGATACATGAACATGAAAATCAAGTAATTGAAACACCATATCCAACCCCGCAACAAAACCAATAGATACATAAGATAAATTAGAACCAGAGACAAATAAAATTGTAGCCATCCGATCACAGACAAGAATTGTACTTGTGATCACCACATTTGATGCCTCTATCTTGGGCCTACCTTGGAAAGAATAGAAATAGGCCCTATCATCCACCTGTGTGCAACCCCTACCAAGCTAAGTACCACTCCGATCAGCATGACCACCACCTTTGTTAGGCTGGTTTCCACCCCTACTTGTCTGGTGATCCCCAAACCCTCCCCGTGGATGAACTCTACCATAACCATTACCTTTTTTACTTGCCAGAGCTAGAGCTCAGGATGCCTTCTACTGGCCTTATTGACCATCTTGCCGATACCTAGGACAATTCCTCCGAACATGAAAAACCTAACTACACTCCTAGCAAGTCTGATCTAGGGTGGGTCGCTCTGCTGAAGCTGAAGAAGTAAGATAACTACCAAAATTTGGAGAGGGATGGCTAGCCCCTGATGGACCCCCAGCTGACACCTGCATAGCTGACTGACCAGGGCATGTAGATTACCCCTGCAAACTCTGACCCCTAGAAAATGAACCATTGAAGTTGCCCTCTGTCCAGGACTTCTTTGCTGCCACCATTGTATAACCTTTATGTTTCACACCCTCAACACTCTTCATGAACTTAACCACTTCTTGGAAGGACCTGCTAGAGGACACTATTTGTAGAGTTGAAATCTGAAGAATTGTGTTCAACAATTTAACGAAATAGCAAATCCTTTTCTCCTAAGTATTTATCAATTTCAATGAATAACAGGAGAGTGAATGAATCGAGCCTTATAGGCTACAACAAATGATATGCCCCACTTAATACTATTGAACTCATATCTCCTCATGTCCCTCAAAGTACGTGGGATATACATCTTTAAGAACACTGAATAAAATTGATGCCAAGTCAATGGAGGTAACCTAGAAGCCCTACACTCCACATAGGCTCTCCACCACATCTTAGCATCACCCTGAAGCTGAAAGGTGATGAACTCAACTCCATATCACTCAGCTATCCCTATTTTATGAAGTTACTCGTGGAAGTCAATGATAAACTCACATGCATCCTTAGATTCAAGACCATGAAAGATCGGAGCCTTCATCATGACAAACTTAAAGAATAGATCATGCTCGTCTCCGATCATCACCAGACCTATCTCAAGAATATACCTATCTTTGAATCCTCATCCATTTGAGGAGCTACTGTAGCAGCATGCTGCATTCTAGAATGTTGCATAGTGGAAACTGCAGGTGCATCCCCGGTCTCTGCTAAAATACTCAAGAAGCTTAAAACTTGCTGAATCATAGTCAAATACATTTGAGTTGGTGCTGCACCTCCCTGTACTAGTGCCACCTCATTCTCTTGAACCAATATCACTTCACTCTCTGCAACCTCAAGAATATCCTCTCTTGGAGGAGATTCTGACCTCTCCCGAGCTAGTCCTGCAGCCTGGTCCCTGCCCCTAGCATGTGTTGCTGTCTTTTTTCTACCTCTTTCTCATATTTCCTGTCCTCTACCATGAACTTTAGCCTCAATGGCCAGTTCAGGTACCTCTACTCTCACCCCCAATGCACGTGTTGTCTTCATCTGTGAGAATAGGAGTGAAAGAAGTCAGATACCAATTTGGATCACCAGATACCAATTAAAATCAAGTAATAGCATGAAAGAAAGAAAAAAATTGAGTTTTCCTAGTAACCTGTAGCCTCTTGAAGGAAAGTATAAACGTTTCCATACCATTCTGCAAGACTCTACTAGACATCTTTTTATACGATGAGATCGACAAATCTAGGGCTCTGATACTAACTTTGTCATGACCCAAATGACCGTGAATGAAACCCACACTAACCCTCTGGTGGGAGAACCATCTAACCTAAACCTTAACCCAATCAATTAGCCATTTTTAGTTGAAACCAACTTTGATAATAGTAATAGCCAAAAAACTAACAAAATGTAAGTGAGGAAATATTTCAACTATCTGTTACAATTCACAACACCCAACAGTCATCATACAAGAACTTAAGTCCAAAAACCATGTCTATGATATCCAAACTATCAAAATAAGGAAACGTCTCCTTTACCAAAAGAGGGACAAGAACCAATATGAGGATCCATGGCAGCCTAGAGATGTAGTGTTCAACCTTGAATCGGATCAGCTGTCATTGCTAGGGATGAGGTAGCGTCTGAGCCTCTGAAACACAGTCTGCACTCAATAAAAGAAGAGTATAGGGTAGTATCAGTACAGACCACTATGTACAGGTAGGCATCATAGGTTGACCCAATTTAGAAAAAGTATGTGACATAAATAAAATAATAGGTAGACAGGAGCTTCAAATATAGCAAGTAGTTTAACCAATAAAAAAACCACTTCAAATTAAACCAAATATTGCCTGAAAAAAAAATCATATAAGTAACCAGATATTTTCATAACAACCAAGAACTCACAATCACAATAAACACATCACAATATGGATCTATGTCCATCTTACTCTCACCTTTGTCTTTCCTTTACTTTCATTATCATCAGAATATGTCATACTAACTCACACCTCAAAGAATAAGTTGTACACATATGCTAAAGGAACTTATTTTTGTCCAATTAGTCATGACCCGCAGTAGATGCACCAGGGTCCATGTATCGTACTAAAATAGTACCCAATTTATAATAGTAATAATAACATCGTACTAGCGTGGTACCCAATCCATAAACTAATACCTTACTAGCGTGCTAGCCAATCCTTCAACCAGTATTAACCTATGGTTCAAAATTTTCTATCTATCAGGATATAACACAGTTCACCAAATCACAAGTACACTTCACTATCACAACATACTCTAAATTAAATTCAATTGCAATAGCTTATTCATTCAAGCATTAACAAGATCATAATTATCAACTTCAAGTTTGTCAGAAGACCAATCAACAAGTTATTCAATTCAAAAGCATACAAGTACTAAACCAAGTCTCAACTCTAATTAAACCGTAACCTATATCAACTAAAGAACCCAAATCTAAGCTAGTTTGCAAGAACTTTTCCCTTCCTCAATCCCTCAGATCATTCACGATCTAAAATAAGCAATACAAGAGTAATTAATCACTTACTCTTTAATTCTAAGCCTTGGGGATTCAACCCCACTAGTTTTACCTTTATTCATAGCCTGAAACCTTAGCCAAGGGTTTTTTGATCATCAAATTTCCTTAAATTCCCATAATTAACATTCAAGGGAAATAATTCTATGCTAGGAAGTGTTTATTAATAACCTAGAATCAATCTTAGGTAAATTAACATCTATCCGTAGGATTTTCCCCACTTTTAATGCATTTAGAGCTCTAACTCAAGAATTCCACCATTAACCCTCATTCTAATGATTCTACTATCAAAATAGATTACTAGATGATAAGAGAAATAAATTAACTTACCTCAATGAAAAAAAATTCCATAGTTCAGTAGAAAATCACCTCTCCTCATTTTAAGAACAAACTCTTGAATTTTTTGGAAAATAAACTATGAGAATTGACATTAATCAGGCATTCTGCCACCCCCCGCCCCCCGTATTTCTCTGGAGCAGTCACCTTCTCACTGTGGCAAGGTCGTTGTGGCAAGACTTATCTCATTATGGAAAGCTCCGGTGAAATTGGCTAGGGTTACTGTTGTGAGACTCAGATCGCTACAACAATCTCGCTATGACAAAATGTCCACCGCTGCAGCGGTCCCTGAAATAGAACCTCAAAAACTCATCTAAATCACTCAATTTCACAACACAAACCTTGATTTTTGATATCACAGAAATATCGTAACATGGAAAACTCTATAATTGGAGTTTTACAAATCCATTTATTATTTTGAAACTTCCTACGGGACCCTATACCACTCAATTATACATTAAAGAACACCACACCATCAAATATTATACCACAAAACATATATCATCTCTAAAGAATACAACACAGATTTTATTAGAAATTATCCTAACTTGAGATTTTATTAACTCTCACCCTAGAGAAACTGTAACTGGGTAGTTACACCTTAAACAATACTATAACGATGGGATGAGTTGTTACATACAAGATCATAGCTAATGATATTTTCAAAGTTTATGAGCATGCTTTTCATGGACTTTACATGAGGCATATTGGTGAACACCTCCAAAAAAGTTTCCATTGTGAAGATTATCTTTATGTATTGTACTATAATGTAGTAAAGGCATATAATTATGAGGATTTTAGTAAGCATTTTTTGGCAATTCAAAGATAAATATCCTGAAGCAACTATGTTCCTTGAGTTTGAAATTGAATTTGACAAGTAGAGCAGGGCACATTTTTCAAGCAACAAGTATGAAGTGATGAGCACAAATATTATTGAGTTACTTAACACAATGTTAAAAAATGAAAGAGAGTACCCTATGATTACCATATTCAATTCTGTTGCTAAAATATTTATTGAAAAATTATGGTAGAGGCGTACAAATATCAACAATTCAAACACTATATTTGTGTGTTCGGATGAAAAGGTTATAAGGGAAAACATGACTAGGCGAATCCTTACATATCGATAATATAAATATGGATGCCAATGAGTTCACTATGGCAGTAACCTAACTGGCAGGAGCGGACCTACATAGGTTCAAGTGAGTTTATATTAACCCACTTTGTTGAAAAATTACACTATATATATATGTATATGTAATCAATTTTTGAAAATGTACACTCTATATATTAAAATATGAACCCACTTTAACAAGTGCAACTTTCAGCCTAGTGAAAAGGTGGGTTCAAGTTTTATAATAGTTTCGACTCCCAAGACTCGAGTTCGAACCCCACCTTCAACACTCCTTTTCTTTTAAATAATTAAAGCAGTAACTTAGCTTTTTTTTCAAACACCAGCACCAGCAGTAAAGCCTATTCTCTCATTGCTCAATTATTTTCTTTATAATAGTCCTGACTCCCAAGATCCGAGTTTGAAACCCACTTTATTTGCGTATTTATTTTTTGTATATTAAACCTACTTGGTGAAAATTCTGGGTCCTCCACTGCTAACTGATAGAACCAATCTACTGAAAATTCATATTTTTCTAGAGAATATGACTTGGTGAAAATATCACAGATTCATGCAATGACAGTCTCAAGATTGAAGTATGGAGATGGATATGATTCAAGCATCTATGAGTACTCTTTGCCTATCTATAAATTTTAGTCATACATATTTGTATATGTTAAAACTATTAACGTAGTCCCCCCAGAGTCCAAATGAATGGTGCCCAAAGAGTTACTAGACATGAAGCTTTATCCATCCCCTTACAAGCCCCGACTTGGAAGGAAAAGAGTAAATTGTATTTCTAACATATCAAAATCTTTTAAGTCTTATAAGAGGAGGAACAAATATTTAATATACAAGAGAACTGTCAAAAGAAAATAACGCGTAGCTTGAAATTAAGTTAGGATCCCACTTATTTTTTTCCATTTCAATTTACTTTAAAATTTTCCAAAGCTTCTGTAATCAATTTTTAAAATATAATGTCACTTTAATTTTAATCAACTGTTATCTTAATCTATTATCGATCGACAGTAGATATATAATATATTATGCATGACTTTTATAATAATTTGTTCATCATCGATGATTTTAATATATACATGAAAGACTCAACATTACAAGGATTAACCAAGTTTGAAATACCTGAAAGACTTAGAGAATTTGATGAAAATAAGAATTCACTTAGGATATTATTTAACTAATCTATTGTAATGACCCTCTTAGTCATTATAGAGTGGTTAAAGCCATAAGTACTCTGTTAGAATTCTCCTAGTAAATTGAGTTAATAAAATCTCAAGTTGAGGTGGCTTAAGACTAATATCTGGTACTGTGTGTTTCTGTGGTAAATTATGATTCACGGTTGTTATGTTTTATGGTGTCGAGTTTTGTTAAGGGGGTGACCTAGTGATCTAGACCTCTGTAGAAAATTTTGAGACTGCGAGTGAATTCATAGCATGTGATTTTAGTGGTTGCCGCGTTGAAACTATTTTGTGATGTCTTAAGTTTAAGAGTTGTATTGTAAAATGGAGCAATTGTGCAGATTTCTCAAGTTACTAGTTAAGGACCACTGCAGCAATAGAGTTTTTGCTGAAGTGAGACCGCTATAGTGATCAGAGTCCTTCTATAGTGGAACTAAGGAAGTCATCAGTTCCTGCCATAGTAAGCTCTATTTCATCATAATTATGTACTTGCCGTAGTGGGAAACCATCTGCTTCAGGAGTGACAGGAGGCAAAATGCCTAAGTGACTTATTTTGAGTTTCATATCATAAACTCTAAAATTTCATTCCAAAGCTCTAGAGAGGCAATTTTCCCAAGACTGGGGTGGATTTTCTTGTTGAGGTAAGTTATTTCATCAATCTCTTTGCTTAGTAATCCATTATCATCGTAGAATAACTAGAAAAATTGTGATTGTGGAATTTATGGGTTAAAACCCTAGGTTTATAAAAAAATATGGAAAAATCTATGGGTAGATGTAATAATCATCTAGAATGCTTGAAGTTTTAGTATTCCTAAACATGAAATGTAGAGAATGAGAACCTTGAGTTCCATAAAAATAGGACCTTTAACA
This sequence comes from Jaltomata sinuosa, assembly GCA_003996215.1. Lineage (NCBI taxonomy): Eukaryota > Viridiplantae > Streptophyta > Magnoliopsida > Solanales > Solanaceae > Jaltomata > Jaltomata sinuosa. The sequence goes on from QJPP01004414.1 coordinate 93,474, forward strand.
TAAAAACTGCTTGAAAAGGGGAAATTGGGCTAAATACACCATGAATTGTGGTAATATGAACATTGTGGGATTAATTGATGATTAATTGATCCTTGGGTAATATCATAGACCCCAAATAAGGGTAGAACTAGTGGGTTTGAATTTTCAAAGTTTGGAATTGAAGTGTAGATAATTAATTACTTTTCTAATTGTTATTTTTAGACTTTAAACATTTTGAGACGTTGAGAAAAGGAAAGGCTCTGTGATTGAGCTTTCTTGATTTGAGTTCTTCAGTTGAGGTAGGTTATGATTTTTATGTAGAGTTAGACTTAATATAGTCTCTCGTATATGTTATTGAATTTAAAAGCATGTTGGTTAGTCTTCAGACATAATATATGGTTGAATATGTGTTTAGCTTAATAATGCTTGCATAAATAAGCTTATAATTTTTTAAGCCTGTCTTTAAATGACTTATTATTATGAAGTGCACTTGTCATATTTTGTGTACTTGCTGGTAATATCTTGAGAGATAGTTGAGTATGAGTACATACTGAAATATGTTGAGAGAATGAAGAATATACATATTATTATATTGTTGAGTGGCTCGAGTCTGATATGAGCTTATGGATGAGCGAATATATGGATAATCAGATATCACACCGATATGGTACATGGACCCTAGACTATCCCTTGCAGGTCATGACTAGTTGGACAAAAATATGACCCTTTAGCATATTTGTACATATTGAGTGATTATTGTGAGACTGATGAGGTACAAAGACTGCATGTCCGAGAGATCAGTATGGACATGATTTCATGCTTGTGATGTGATCGCATTATAGTTCTAGAGTTATTTGATGACTTTTATGTCTATTTAGGTGACTTATATATCTTTTACTCATTTACATTGATATGTCGGGACTTGAATGATTTATCTGGTTGATGTAACTATTTGACTATCTGTGTTGATTATATGTTAATATACCTGTCTACTTATTTATTTGATTCATGAGAAATAATTGCTACTATTTTAAGTTGATCTATGATACCTACTAATATATAGTGTTTATACTGATGCTAATCCTATACTTTTTTCTGAGTGCAGACTGTGTTCCAGAGACTTTGACGTGACCTCGCATCTAGCATTGTTCATTGACCGATTCGAGGGTGAGTGTCACAACGCAACCCGTTGTGAGTGGCACCCACCCAAGCCCCGGATGAACGAACCAATAGAGTTCAACCCTTGCCTAGACTAACAATCTAAAACCAACAAGCAAAAAGTAAACTAACAATCAAACAATTCAATAACTAAATATAATTACTATCCTGCGGAAAATCCCTCCTAGGAACTGAAAAGTCATTGTATCAAACATCAATACCAAATATCTAGAATACGGAGATGCAACCCTAAAAGACAAAATGAAATAGTTTTAAGTCTGAAACAAATGGACTGAAACTCTAAGATAACCCAAGGTAGCTCGAAACAAGCAGCTCACCCTTGAAAGTCATAAATCGCTGGTGCTAGATGCGAGGTCGCGTCTCAGTAGCTGGTAGATTTCTTGTACTCACCAAAAGAAAGACAAGTGCAGTATCAGTACACCACCACCGTGTACTGGTAGGATTATCATCTAGTTTCCAAGTAAATAACATATATGACAGTACAACATATGCAAGTAAATATATGAAAAAAATATAACAAGTATACAGGCCCTAGACTACAAGTCTTTACCTACCTTGTCCAAACATGAAATCCATCTCTTACCATTCTATACCACGAACATGAGCCATTAACTATACCCATCAGTCTAGCCCGGACTCACCCTGGAATCCCCTCTAAACACATACCACAGTAATGATTCAACCCGGCCTAAACCAAGACCTACACAACAGTTAAACAAAAGTTCCCGGCCACTCAACGACCACCAACAATAGCACCTTTAACTAGATAACCCGGTCCACTCATGGAACCAATACCAAGTATCATATCCAGTAAAATAACCCGGTCCACTCATAGAACCAATACCAAGTATCACATTCAGTAAAATAACCCGGTCCACTCACGGAACCAATATCAACCAATGCAATATAATAGTCAATAAAATAATGCAAGATGCAATATATAAAGTAAACCCTTACCAGGCGTGGTACCCGTGCCAACCAAATGTTATACCCATACAAGGCGTGGTACCCGTGCCAACCATGTGTTATACCCATACTAGGCATGGTACCCGATCCAACCGAATGTCAACAAAACCACAGTCAATATATGAACACACACAACTTGTACAACCAAAAAGTAAAACCGTTCAATCACAGACGGTAAACAGGAACCTAGACATTCCACACAATTTCCCTAAGCAATGTAATGCACACAATCACCTATACATGAGTACATGAATATACATATTCACAGAAAATCATAAGCCATCACCTACCTTGAAATGTTCCTAGCTCTATTCGACCCGAGCTTTCTAGTGTTCCTGATTCCTCTCTCGTTCTTGGTCAAAAAACAATACACAAGACATACAATTAACACACAAGGCCAGCACATTACCCGAATAATACAAAATCCCTAAACCCCAGTCCACCCATGATCATCCCACCCTTTTTCTGGGCTTTTCCACCGTTAATTCTCCTAGTTATATCATTTTTTACAGATAAAACAGGAAATTAGACAACCTATGATCCTAATAAAGTACTTTAATCCATACCCAAGAACTCACATGCTTGGAATACCCTTCTTTCCCTGAATTCCGCCATCACTAGGTTATTGCAACCTTTCCCAAATTCCCTTCTAGCAATTCTACCGCATAAGAAACGTAATACAAAGATTGGGGAACGAAAACCTTACCTTAGGGAAGAATTTTGACTGAAAAAGGAAGAAAAATGGCTAGAATCGCCTAGCCCTTCTCCCAAAATGAACTTGTGAAAAACTGAATGTTTTGGAAATTATTTCTGTATTTAAAAGCCATCGGCCCGCTATGGCGATCCCGCTATAGCGATAGCCTGCCGCTATAGCCGTCTTAAGTGGGTTGACCGCCCTTTGACCGCTGCTATAGCGGTAATTACTACTGCTATAGTGGTGGACACTATCGCATGTGACCACACTTGTCATGAATAGAAAGTCTGGAAATCTTCCAGTTTTGACCATTTCACAACACACCTATTTCCCCCGACGTCCTGAAACAACCCCTTCACATCAAATGCGATTCTGGGAGTTCTACTTACGCAAATGCGATTCCGAAAAGTCCCCCGGACTCCTTTATGTCTTAGCTACGGGAAAAACTAGCTCAATCCAAGACACCCTAACCCATATTTACCTGGATTTCCCTAGACTCTACCTCGCTCCAAAACCGGCCAAGGCTAGCCTAGCCCAGAATTTCAAACTCCCAAACCCGGAGTTTTCTAACTCTAAAACTTGGCACGATGGAACTACCCATAATGACGTCCCTATCATTATAACAGATATAAATTTACCCATCGTTCATCCCTGAATGATCAAACCCAAAATTAATGAAATAAAAGGAAGGAAGTGTAGTACCTGAATCCTCAAACAGTTAAGGGTACTTGTCCTGCATGTCCTTCTCAGTTTCCCAAGTGGCTTTCTCAACCGTATGGTGCTTCCACTGAAACTTCACCATATCAATCACCTTTGTCCTCAACCTCCAGATATCCCGAGCAAGAATCAAAACCGATTCCTTCCCATAACGAAGATCCTTATCAAAAAGTACCTCATCCCACTTGATGATGTAGTCCCTATCCCCATGGTTTCGCTTGAGCATGGATATATGGAATACCGGATGGACGCCCGGCAAACTAGGTGGCAGTGCTAGATTGTAAGCCACTGGCCCCATAATTTCAAGCACTTCAAACGGACCGATGAATCGAGGGCTAAGCTTGACCTTCTTACCAAACCGCATAACCCCTTTCATTGGTGATACCTTTAGCAATACATGTTCACCAACCTGAAATTCCATGTCCCAGACCTTGCAATTTGCATACTCCTTCTGCCTGCTTTGAGCAGCCATCAACTTGGTATGTATTCCCCTTGCCTTTTCCTGCGCTTCCTTCACTAAATCTATGCCCAGAGGCTTCACATCAGCTTCTTCAAACTACCCAACCGGTGATCTGTAGTTCCTCCCATACAAGGTTTCGAATGATGCCATATCGATACTGGAGTGGTAGCTATTGTTGTACGAGAATTTGCACAATTGTAGAAACTGGTTCCAATGACCACCAAAGTCCATTACGCGTGCTCTCGGCATGTCCTCCAATACCTGAATCATCCTCTCCAACTGACCATCAGTCTAAGGATGGAAGGTTGTGCTAAAGGTGAGTTGTCTACCCAACTCTTCATGTAACTTGCCCAGAACTTAGAAGTAAATTGCGTACCCCTGTCTGAAATGATGGATAGTGGTACCCCATGTAGTCTCACAATCTATTTCATGTAGATCTTAGCCAATTGCTGCGAATTGTAATCTACCCTGACCAGAATGAAATGAGCGGACTTGGTCAGCCTGTCAACAATGGCCCAAATTGAGTCATACTTCCAAAATGTCTTGGGAAGACCCACCACGAAATCCATGGCGATCCTTTTCCATTTCTACTATGGAATTGGCATTCTCTGAAGTAGTCCTGCAGGTCTTTGATGCTCATAATTTACCTGCTGGCAGTTCTGACATTTGGACACAAAATCTACTATGTCCCTTTTCATCCCGGGCCACCAGTAATGCTGCCTCAAGTTCCTGCACATTTTGGTCACACCCGGATGAATTTAGTATCGCGAACCATGAGCTTCGGTCAAGATTTTTTGAATTATATTGTCAACTCGAGGAACACAAATCCTCTCCCTGAAATGCAATACTCCACCAGAGTCTAACATGACATCTCTGGATTCCCCGAATATTACCTTACCTCGCAACTTACCCAGTTTTAGATCCTGAAACTGTTTTGCCTTTATTTTCTCTATGAAGGTGGACTTGACCTCAATGCTGACCAACAACCCACCTTGATTTGAAATACCCAAGTGTATGAACTTGGCCTCCAAAGCCTGAATCTCCTTAGAAAATGGTCGTTTGGACGCCCCCAAACAAGCCAAGCTACCCATGCTAACAGTTTTTCGGCTCAATGCGTCTGCCACCATATTAGCCTTACCCAGATGGTACTGAATTGTCACATCATAATCCTTCAATAACTCAATACATCTCCTCTCAGATACAATTAGTCATCTGCTTACGGCTAATCTACTCTTCAAATCTTATCTTAAAATAGGTTGGAACTATTTCTCCTCTTTGAATTTCCCTATTGAGTAAGGGTTGGTGCTTGCAAAAATGTCGAGCCGATGGGGTCTGCCTCACATTCAAATCCTTCTAAGTGAAAACATGATGCAGACTGTGATGATCGGTGAATACCTCACACTTGACACCATAAATGTAGTGTCTCCAGATTTTCAATGCAAAAACCACCGCTGCCAACTCTAAATCGTGAGTCGGGTGATTTCTTTCATGCACCTTCAACTACCTGGATGCATAGGCTATCACATTTCTTTCCTGCATCAACACAACACCCAAATCAGAATGTGAAGCATCACAGTAAACAACAAAGTCTTTACCTTGAACCGACAAGGACAAAATAGGGGCTGTGGTCAGAAGTGTCTTGAGCTTTTGGAAGCTCTCCCCGCACTTGTTGGACCACACGAATGGTACCTCCTTCTGTGTTAGCCTGGTCAGGTGAGTAGCAAGAGAAGCAAAATTCTTAACAAACCTCCAGTTGTACCCCGCGAGCCCAACAAAACTCCTCACCTCAGTCATAGAGCTAGGTCGAACCCAACTCTTGACTGCCTCAATTTTCTAAGGATCCACCATCACCCTTTTTTCTGACACTACATGCCCCAAGAATGACACAGAAGTCAACCAAAACTCGCACTTAGTGAATTTTGCATAAAGCGTTTGGTGCCTCAAGATATCCAGCACAATACAAAGATGATTAGCATGCTCCTCCCTACTCTTAGAGTAGATCAAAATATCATCGATAAACATGATAACGAAAGAATCCAAGTAGGACTTAAACACCTCATTCATCAAATTCATGAATACTATCGGCACATTGGTCAAACCAAACGACATTACTAAAAACTCATAATGCCCATATCGGGTCCAAAAAGCAGTTTTCAGAATATCCTCATGTCTAATCTTTAGCTGATAGTACCCCAACCTCAAGTCAATTTTTGAGAATATTGATGCACCCTGAAGCTGGTCAAACAAATCATCTATATGGGGTAGAGGGTAATTATTCGGGATGGTCACCTTGTTCAACTGCCTATAATCTATGCACAACGCATACTACCATCCTTCTTCTTTACAAACAAGATCGGAGCACCCCAAGGTGAAGCACTTGGGCATATAAATCCCTTATCTAGGAGTTCCTGCAGCTGAGTCTTAAGTTCCCTTAACTCTGCCAGAGCCATTCTATCAAGAGGAATGGAAATGAGACGAGTGCCTGGCTCCAAATCAATACAAAAATCTATGTCTCTGTCCGGAGGCATGCCAGGCAAGTCCATTGGAAACACCTCTAAAAATTTAGAAACCACTGGAACTGACTAAATAGGAGGAGACTCCACACTATCATCCCGGAGATGATCCAAGAAGGCTAGACACCCCCCTCCCCACTAACTTTCTAGCTCGGATAAATGATATTATCTTAACTGGCTTAGGCTTGTACACACCTTTCCACTCTAGCCTATCCTTGCCCGGAATTTCTAGAGCCACAGTCTTGGTGTTACAGTTCAACACAACATGATAAGGAGATAGCCAGGTCATACCCAAGATAATATTAAAATTGGCCATATCCAGGATTACCAAGTCTACCCAAGTATGTAACCCCACAAACACAATAAAACAGTCATGATATACATGAATCACAACCACCGACTCTCCAATAGGGGTAGAAACATAGATGGGGGAATCAAGGATATGACAAGTCAAACCCAGCACCAAAGCAAAACTCACAGACACATAAGAATATGTAGAACCCGAGTCAAATAATACGAAAGCCATTTTATCACAGACAAGAATAGTACTTGTTATCACCGCATATGAGGCTTCCGCCTCAGTCCTCCTTGGAAAAGCATAACAATGTGCCCGATCATCAATCAGGAAACTTCTCGGGCTGGCTGCGCTGCACCCCTGCCTGCGGCGTTGTTCCCTCTGTCTCCCCGGCCTCCCTGAATATTACCTCACCTGCCCTATGGGCGACCCCTAGCATTACCGCCTCTGCCTACCGGAACCACTGCTCTAGTCTGCTGCTGACCCTGATTACCTGTCTGTCTATGTGGACACTCCCTCTTAAAGTGGCCTAACTCACCATAATGGAAGCACCACAGTCTAAGGTAGGTCTGATAGCTGATGTATAGGACGCTCCCTAGCCTCTAGGAGCTGAAGACTGAGCTCCCTCACGACCACCAATAGTAGCTAGCAGAGCTGACTGAATAGGACGAGATGGATAATCCTGCTGATGCTGGCCCCTGGAGTATGAACCACTATAGTTTCCCTCATTCCGGGGATTCTTGGCTAAAGCCTTAGCCTTCGCCATTTGCCTAACACCCTCACTCTTCTTCACATAATCCACCACATCATTAAAACCCTTTCTGGAAGAAGTCATATGCATTGACAATACCTGCAGTTCACTATTCAGACCCTTAACAAACAACCAGACATGTTCCTCCTCGGAACCCAACATCTATGTAGAAAAATGAGACAACGCATGGAACTTAGCCTCATAAGCTGAGACCGACATGCTACCCTGCTTCAAGTTCAGAAACTCATCCTTCTTTCGGTCCCTCAAAGTACGAGGAACGTACTTCTCTAGAAACAACGTATGGAACTGATCCCAAGGCAGTGGAGGTAGGATAGAAGACCGACACTCAACATGAGACCTCCACCACTTCTTGGCATTACCCTGCAGTTGAAAAGTGACAAACTCCACCCCATGCTGACGTACAATACCCAACTTGTGCAACCTCTCATGGCAATCTAGGATGAACTCATAGGCATCCTCCTTGTCTGTACCCTGAAACATCAGAGGTTTCAGCTTAAGGAAGTTAGTCAGCATCTCATGCTCATTACCTGTCATCACTGGGCCTAGCATTGGCCTAAGGAGATCATTTGTGCCCGAAGCTACATCCATCCTTGGTGTAGTAGTAACCGCTAGCTAAGTATCCAAGGCCTAATTTGCATAACTTGCGGGTATGGCTCCAGCACCAACCAACCCACTCATAATATCCCATGCCTGTCTAAAAGCTTTCGGTGTCATAGTAGGAAGGCCTGCACCCACAACTGGTTTTGCCTCCTCCTGAGCCCCTCCATCCTCTATAACCACTTCTTCTACATCCTCAGCCACATGATCCTGAGGTGGGGGAGGGGTTACCTCACGTGTAGCAGCAGCTCAAGCTCCACCCCTGGTGGGTCCGGCTCCAGCTCGTCCCCTGCCCCTTCCCCTACCTCTGCAGCGAACTGTCGGGCCCGCTGATGGGACCGCTGGCCTTGCTCCATTATTCCTTGTAGTAACCATCTGCGGATAGAAGAGTGAACAAGGTTAGATACCAATTTGTATCACCAGATACCAATTGGAATCGAGTTATAGCACGAAGGAAAGAAGAAAGAGATAGTTTTTCCAAAAGCACCATAGCCTCTCGAAGAAAAGTACAAACATCTCCGCACTGTTCCGCAAGACTCTACTAGACGTGTTTGGTACAACGAGATCAACGAACCTAGGCTCTGATACCATCTTTGTCACGACCCAACCCATCATGAGTGGCACCCACCCAACCCCAGATGAGCGAAACAATAGAGTTCAACCCTTGCCTAGACTAACAGCCTAAACCCAGCAAGCAAAAAGTAAACTAACAATCAAACAATTCAATAACTAAACATAATTATTATCCAGCGGAAAATCCCTCCTCGGAACTTAAAGTCTTTGTATAAAACATCAATACCAAATATCTAGAATACGGGGATGCAATTCTAAAAGACAAAATGAAATAGTTTTAAGTCCGAAACAAATGGATTAAAACTCTAAGATAACCCAAGGTAGCTCAAAACAAGAAGCTCACCCTTGAAAGTCATAAATCGCTGGTGCTAGATGCGAGGTCGCGTCTCAGTAGCTGGTAGATTTCTTGTACTCACCAAAAGAAAGACAAGTGCAGTATCAGTACACCACCACCGTGTACTGGTAGGATTATCAGCTAGTTTCCAAGTAAATAACATATATGACAGTACAACATATGCAAGTAAATATATAGAAAACATGCAACAAGTATACAGGCCCTAGACTACAAGTCTCTGCCTACCTTGTCCCAGCATGAAATCCATCTCTTACAGTTCTATACCACGAACATTAGCCATTAACTATACCCTTCAGTCTAGCCCGGACTCACCCTGGAATCCCCTATAGACACATACCATAGTAATGATTCAACCCGGCCTAAACCAAGACCTACACAGCAGTTAAATAAAAGTTGCCGGCCACTCAACGACCACCAATAATAGCACCTTTAACTAGACAACGTGGTCCACTCACGAAACCAATACCAAGTATCACATCCAGTAAAACAACCCGGTCCACTCATGGAACCAATACCAAGTATCACATTCAGTAAAATAACCCGGTCCACTCACGGAACCAATATCAACCAATGCAATACAAAAGTCAATGAAACAATGGAAGATGCAATAAAGTAAACCCGTACCAGGCATGGTACCCATGCCAACCGAATGTTATACCCATATCAGGCATGGTACCCATGCCAACCATGTGTTATACGCATACCATGCATGGTACCTGAGCTAACCGAATGTCAACAAAACCACAGTCAATATATGAACACACACAACTTGTAAAACGAACAAGTAAAAGCATTCAATCACAGACTGTAAATAGGAACCTAGACATTCCACACAATTTCCCTAAGCAATGTAATGCATACAATCACTTAGACATGAGTACATGAATATACACATTCACAAAAAATCATAGGTCATCACCTACCTCGAAATGTTCCAAGTTCTATTCGATCCGAGCTTTCCGGTGTTCCAGATTCCTCTCTCGTTCTTGGTCTAAAAACAATACACAGGACATACAATTAACACACAAGGCCTTCACATTACCCGAATTATACCAAATCCCCAAACCCCAGGCCACCCATGATCATCCTACCCTTTTCCCGGGCTTTTCAACTGTTAATTCTACTAGTTCTATCAATTTTTACGGATAAAACAGGGAATTAGACAACCTATGATCATAATAAAATACTTTAATCCATACCCAAGAACTCACATGCTTGGAATCCCTTTCCTTCCCTGAATTCCACCATCACTAGGTTATTCCAACCTTCCCCAAATTTCTGCCTAGTAATTCTACCTCATAGGAAATGTAATACAAAGATTGGGGAACAAAAACCTTACCTTAGGGGAGAATTTTGTTAGAAAAAGGAAGAAAAATACCTGGAATCGCCTAGCCCTTCTCCCAAAATGAACTTGTGAAAAGCTGAATGTTTTGGGAGATGTTTCTACATTAAAAATCTGTCGACCCACTATGGAGGTCCTCGCTCCACTATAGCAGTCCCGCTATAGCGGTAGCCTACCACTAAAGCGGTCTTAGGTGGGTTGACCGCCCTTTGACTGCTGCTATAGCAGTAATTTCTACTGCTATAGCGGTGGCCGCTATCGCGCATGACCGTGCTTATCATGGACAGAAAGTCCAGAAATCTGCCCATTTTGGCCATTTCACAACACACCTGTTTCCCCCGACGTCCTGAAATAACCCCTTCACATCAAACGCGATTCCGGGAGTTCTACTTACCCAAATGCGATTTTGAAAAGTCCCTTGGACTCCTTTATGTCTAGGCTACAGGGAAAACTAGCTCAATACAAGAAACCCTAACCCATCTTTACCCAGATTTTCCTAGACTCTACCTCACTCCAAAACCAGTCGAGGCTAGCCTAGCCCACATTTTCAAACTCCCAAACCAGGAGTTTTTTAACTCTAAAACATGGCACGATGGAACTACCCATAAATACAGACCCGGTCATTACAGTGAGCTACTCTTGTTCATGGCTTCCACGAATGTCTTAATTATATATTTTTTCTTTTCGAAAAATATTATTTATTAATGCTTTTGGGTTGCTCTTAGACACTGTTTAGTTAGCATATTTTGTACGAGGACTTTTGAATTATGGAGATGTATTAGTTAGACTTTTGCACTTATTTTAATAATTTTTGAGATTTAATTATTATTCCTTGCTAATTGTTTTATTTTGTTAAATTGATTGGGTAAGTCTTAGTTTAGATGGTAATGTTTGGTTCACCCACCTGGAGTTTATGTGGGTGACACTTGATAACGCTCAAACTACACCTCAATTTAAGAAGCGTAAGCGATCGTTGTCAAATATATAACCCAACAAGGTTGGGGTCGAATCCCACAGAGAATATGGTGATGATTAAGACTTTAGTGAAGTATGTGACTAGTCGTCAATCGTTTCCAGTAAATAAAAGGGGGGTTTTGTAATCAAATTGTAAACAAAACAATAATAAACGTAGGAGTTTAAATCAGTATGAGAGAATGCGAACTAGGGACGTGGTCACCATGGCGTTGTAACAATGTCGATTCTAGGCTTAACTGGGTTCTTTCTATATGCGTGTCACGATGTGATTGCGTCAATTGTATCGTCTAAACGTCTCTCGACCAAATAAACAAATTTCCTTTTATCTTCTCTCGATCTCAAAAAGATGTGCTTTTTAGCTCTCAATCCTAACATCAAGTAGATTAATCCAGTTACGGCATTAATCTTTAAGACGAGAGTTGGTAGTCTCGAATCCTTGTTGTTAATCAAGTTTCCCGGTTTTAATCTCTTTCTCAAGCAAATTAAACCTAGGCATGTTCTAATGTTTGCAACCCACTAGAAAACGTGACATAATGTATGATTAACAACGTGACAATACATAAATCGAACCCAACGCTACCCGGAATCTATATTGCTACGTTTGCCATGGCTCCCACAACCCTAGTTGCGGGAGTTTTAGTTAATCATGCTATAAAGAAAAGAGAAGAGAATTGAATTCATAATAAGGAGAAGAAGTTCTTACAATATAATGAAAACCAATCTTCAATAATCCAAGAACAAGAAAAACCAAGAACTCACGAACACGAATTCAAGAATCCGAAAACGTGTTGTTGCTCTCAAACAATGACTAAAAACTGTTCTAAAACTATTCGGTGAATTCTAATTACATAAACCTATCATAGGGTATTTATAGGAGTCAAAGAAACCAAATCCAAAACGGGCTAGGAATCCCCAAAACGCGGGTCGCCGACGTAAGCCACTGCCTTAGCGTGACGGTCAGGCTGACGGACCGTCACTGCCTTGACGGACCGTCGCCTGGACCGTCAGCCTTAGGCAGTGGCACTGTCCCTTTGCTGCCTTGGAGTGACGGTCCCAGTGACGGACCGTCACATGTGTGACGGGCCGTCACTCAGGCCGTCACACCTTAGGCAGATTGCTCTTTTTCGCGTATTTCCGTCCGTTTCCGTGTTTGTTTCCATTTCCTACAAATACAACATAAAAACATCAAAAACAACAATGGTTGCTTGAAAACGTACGATTGTTCTTAGTAAAAAGGAGTCGAAAGTGACGTAAATTAGCGTCACATCAACACCCTCAACTTAAAACGTTCGCTTGTCCTCAAGCAACATAACATAAAATAATAATACGACTCAACTAAGAACACGAACTCATGTCTATAGCACTTCATGGTCATTCAAAACTTATTCAATTAAATCAAGCTCCCTCGTAGCACACGTATGTATGAAACACTAACTTGCAAGGATCCAAACATGTCATTCGGATATGATAGAATATTATGCATACACATACGCAGCTATCCTAACAATCAATAGACAATATAGACATCTTGGTGCCCTCACCACAAAGAAATCCCACACACAAGATTTGGGACTAGGTAAGCGCTCACACTCACAAACGATTTCAAACAATGCACATGCGATACCATAGGCTTGCCCTTACTATTCTATTTCGGTTCTTCAGAAAGCTACTCAGGATCACTACAGGACTTGTTTCGGCTTGTAATGAGGCTTCGGGTGCAGGTAGGATACATTTAGGGGTTAGTGACTAAGCCCTCCTTGGAACCATTTACATCTTATCACCACATAACTTCACTTTATCCATCCTTATTCACCTTTTTATTTCCTTGATTCTAGATACAGGTGCGGCCTCTTTATTGACAATTCTTTTTGTTTCTTTTTCGATCTTTTTCATCTTTCTTTATTTTTCTTTTCTTTTCTTAGGCGCACACCCGGATTTTCATTCTATTCAACAACAATCATCTCCATCCTCTTTTTCTTCTCCTTTACCACTGTAGTAGCCACCCTCAACTTAGGCTGATTGCCTACGTCAAGGTGCACAATGTCCATTGGTAGGACCAGGGCCAAAACAGGGTTTACCTCTATAGTAGCCACCCTCAACTTAGGTTGTTTTGCCTACGTTGAGGTGCACGATGTCCAAGGAAGGACCAGGGCCAAAATAGGGATTCAAAGTTAAACAGGAATGGTGACAGGTTATTGAAAGAACAAGGTCAATTATGGCTCGAACAGGGATCAAGGGATTCTTTGTATTTGGACGGTCATATAGGCTAAGTGGACTGCATCAAAAAGGGCCTGCGATCCTTTCCTAAGCAACCAACTTCAAACTTAACAAAATAGACCGGGCAAGTTCTAGATGCATGCACAGAGTAAGAATTTATAACAATTAATCTCACACACTCTTAGCACCAAGAAACTATATCGCTACCAACTATCAAACAACCGCTCGGCTTAAGCATACTCATTCTAATCATATTCACACAATGACATTCAAGGATCCAGACAGTCAATCGTTTCAACATAAGCTCAAAACCATAAAATTTTTAAAGGGGCTTCGTTTGCTAAGAAATCGCATGCTTTGCTATAGAAAAAAAAAAAATTTTAAAAAAAATTTAAAACAACAACCTAAACATGCCGGTTCTACTAGATAGCACACCGTAGGGAAAAGAAATCGGCAACAAAAACCCTTGGTGGTGACTCACAGGTTTCCCAACACCCTCAACTTAGACTTATGCATTGTCCCCAATGCATATATATGAAAGCTAAAAACTGTGAGAATAAAGGAATACCTGTGAAGTCGATATGACTCAAATTTCGGAATGATGTTGGAGACCGCCAGGGTCTCCAAAACAAGAGAACTCAATGGAGTGTTTGCACGCGCTGCTGATTCGATGTTGCTGTCCAACTTCTTCTTTTGTTGGCTCCGCAGCTAGTCGTGACCGCTTCTTCGCTCTTTCTTTGCAGATTCTCTTGCGGTGTTTTCGCTTTCTTGATTTAATCTCACCGCCTTCCTCTACATGTTTATGCTCTCGCACCATACTTCTTACCACAGCTAGAGTCTCGACCAAACTCTTCTCCTCAAGGTGCACATCCGCCGGGGCTTCCTCAATAGCATTGATGACCGCGACCACTCTCATGTCACTTGGTCGCTTCATCAGCTTGGTCACATCGAACTTGACCATTTCATTGTTCAATCGGAAGGTCAGTTCGTTTTTCTCCATGTCAACCAAAACTCTCACCGTAGCTAACAATGGTCGTCCCAAGATTATGGGAACTTTGAAGTCCACTTCACAATCCAAAATTACAAAGTCAGCTGGGAAGATAAGCTTACCAATCTTTACTAGCACATCAGACAATACTCCAACAGGTCGTTTTATCGAACGGTCAGCCATCATCACTCTCATGGACGTTGGTTTAGGAGCTCCCAAACCCAATTTGTTATACACTGCTAGCGGCATCAAATTGATACTAGCACCAAGATCACACATAGCTCTTCCGAAGTTGAGCTTTCCGATAGTACATGGAACAGTGAACGCACCTGGATCATCCTTCTTTTCAACTAACGACCTTGAAGAGATAGCGCTGCAGTGATGGAGGTTGTCTTCCGGTTCAAAACTCACCGTCCTCTTCTTTGTGATCAAGTCCTTCATGAACTTGGCATAACCGGGCATTTGTTCCAGCGCTTCCACCAATGGTATGTTTATTGAAATTTGTTTCAACATGGTGATGAAGTTCAGGAACTTACCGTCGTCAGCTTTCTTCTTCAACCTCTGGGGGAAAGGAGGTGGGTGTCAAAACATCATAGTTGGAAGCTTTTCAGCTTCCTTGCGTTTCTCTGCGGGCTTTGGCGTTTCCTCCTCTACCGCCTCTTTATCATCCACACTATCATCTTGAGCATGAATTACCGGATGTGATTCCGGTAATACTTTTCCGCTTCTTGTGGTGATCGCCATACAGCTTGCATCATTCTGTGGATGAGTGGTGTCGCTCGGCAAAGTACCTATTTTCCTTGGGTTTAGAGATGCCGAGATGTGACCCACTTGCTGCTCTAGTTGCTTGATCGCGGTTGAGTGTGACTCCACTACCAGACTCAATGTTGATAACTCATTCCGCATTGCCTTTACCCCAGAGTCAGTCGATTCCACTTTAAGCAGCATCTTCTCCATCATATTCTCTAGTTTGGATGTCTCAGCCTCGCTGCCGGTCTTATCCCGATTACCAGGTGGTATATACAACCCACCTCTATCGGTGTTGTTCCTCCAGTTTCCTTGGTTGCGATTTTTGTAGCCACCATTCTCATAGTGGTTGTCTCTTGGATAGTTCCGACCTTGGTTTCCCTGGCCATTGGCCTGGAAACCCCCCAAGTAATTTGCTTCCTCAGTCTCTATACCTTAGGAACCCACAGCTTGTACCTTCTCTATACTTCCTGACGTCAAGTGCCTTGTCAAGAGATCCAACTGCGTTTTTAGATGCGCCATGTCTTGGTCGCGTTCCTCCTCTCTTCTGCGCTGCTCAGCTGACATACCAACTGTATAGGTGCTAGCTGTAACCTCTGAATCTCGTGTGTGCCAGGCCCTGTTGGTCTTGGTGAGCCTGTCTAGAATAGCTATGGCGTCGGTAAAAGTGCGACCCATAAACGCTCCACCTGCTGCGTTATCCAATGTCGGCTTGGTAGCCGAATTTAGTGCCCGGTAGAATGTCTGCATCAAGAATTCGTTGTTCAGCTGATGGTTGGGGCACTGTGTCAGTTTCTTCTTAAATCGCAACCAAGTCTCGTGCAGTGCTTCGTGCGGTTGTTGCCTGAAGTTGCTAATCTCGTCCCTCAACTGTATCATCCGAGAGGGAGGAAAGAACCTTTCTAGGAAAGCTCCTCTCAACTCTCCCCACGTTGCGATAGAGTCGGGGGTCAATTCTGTCAACCACAACGCTGCCTCATCAGACAGAGACAACGGAAACAATCTGAGCCTGATCGCTGTCTGACTCACTCCTGGCAGTTCGAACGATTTGCAGATCCCCACAAAATTCATCAAGTGCTGGTTTGGATCGTCACCAGCAACACCGCGGAACACTCCTCTCAAGTTCAACAGTTGGATCATCGTGCTAGTGATGTTGAACTTGGCTCCGGGCGGTAGCGGTGGAACAATAATGGCGCCCGTAGCGCCAGCTCCATCTAAGTCAAGATCCTCATCATTCCGTACCACATCATCCTGCAGACCACCAGCATTCAGATTTTGTTGGGCTTGCAGTTCCGCAGCGATCCTCGCTGCCTCTAGTTGTGCGGCCATATTCTGCCTCAATGTTCTCGCAAGTTCGGGGTTGTAAGGTACAATTTGTTCCCCCGAACCTCGGGTATTTGGCATGCACAACCTGTACCCTGTCCAAAAACAAAAACAACAAACAAAAATAAAAGCAAGAAATTATGACTAAAAGTCAACTAAACACACCAGACTTAATCAAAAACCGTATTCCCCGGCAACGGCGCCATTTTTTGATAACGCTCAAACTACACCTCAAATTAAAGAAGCGTAAGCGATCGTTGTCAAATATATAACCCAACAAGGTTGGGGTCGAATCCCACAGAGAATATGGTGATGATTAAGACTTTAGTGAAGTAGATGACTAGTCGGCAATCGTTTCCAGTAAATAAAAGGGGGGTTTTGTAATCAACTTGTAAACAAAACAATAATAAACGTAGGAGTTTAAATCAGTATGAGAGGATGAACTAGGGATGTGTTCACCATGGCGTTGTAACAATGTCGATTCTAGGCTTAATCGGGTTCTTTCTATATGCATGTCACGATGTGATTGCGTCAATTGTATCGTCTAAACGTCTCTCGACCAAATAAACAAATTTCCTTTTATCTTCTCTCGATCTCAAAAAGATGTGCTTTTTAGCTCTCAATCCTAACATCAAGTAGATTAATCCAGTTACGGCATTAATCTTTAAGATGAGAGTTGGTAGTCTCGAATCCTTGTTGTTAATCAAGTTTCCCGGTTTTAATCTCTTTATCAAGCAAATTAAACCTAGGCATGTTCTAATGTTTGCAACCCACTAGAAAACGTGACATAATGTATGATTAACAACGTGACAATACATAAATCGAACCCAACGCTACCCGGAATCTATATTGCTACGTTTGCCATGGCTCCCACAACCCTAGTTGCGGGAGTTTTAGTTAATCATGCCATAAAGAAAAGAGAAGAGAATTGAATTCATAATAAGGAGAAGAAGTTCTTACAATATAATGAAAACCAATCCTCAATAATCCAAGACAAGAAAAACCAAGAACTCACGAACACGAATTCAAGAATCCGAAAACGTGTTGTTGCTCTCAAACAATGACTAAAAACTGTTCTAAAACTATTCGGTGAATTCTAATTACATAAACCTATCATAGGGTATTTATAGGAGTCAAAGAAACCAAATCCAAAATGGGCTAGGAATCCCCAAAACGCGGGTCGCCGACGTAAGCTACTGCCTTAGCGTGACGGTCAGGCTGACGGACCGTCACTGCCTTGACGGACCGTCGCCTGGACCGTCAGCCTTAGGCAGTGGCACTGCCCCTTTGCTGCCTTGGAGTGACGGTCCCAGTGACGGACCGTCACACATGTGACGGGCCATCACGCAGGCCGTCACTCTTAGGCAGATTGCTCTTTTTCGCGTATTTCCGTCCGTTTCCGTGTTTGTTTCCATTTCCTACAAATACAACATAAAAATATCAAAAACAACAATGGTTGCTTGAAAACGTACGATTGTTCTTAGTAAAAAGGAGTCGAAAGTGACGTAAATTAGCGTCACATCAACACTCATGGCTATTTGTATCGTGACATCTATAAAAAATAGTTGTTTATCAAATTATAAGTTGAACACATCCAAAGCTATAAAAATAGTAAAATGAATTATTTGGCAGCTACCATCCCACATTCACAATACCATTTAGTTGTTTGTTACATGACAAATACAAAATTAATTATTTTCATTATTGATCTGAGTGACAATGACCAACACATCATCTTTCTTCTCAATAAGGTCCTTTTCATTGTTATCTCGTAGCTTAGGTACGTGTGCTGCTCTTTCCTCATTTGGCTCTTCAACTTGACCAACTGGTTTAGGAACCTCATTATTGACATCCGATGCTCTTTCCTTATTAACCTTCTCAACTTGAGCAGCTGGTTCAGTGACCTCATCAGTGCATCATCTACTCTTTTCTTATTTACCTCCTCAACTTGATCAGCTGGTTCAGTGACCTCATCAGTGCATCAACTACTCTTTCCTCAATTACTTCCTCATCTTGAGCAGTTGGTTCAAGGATCTCTTCAGTTGGCTTTTGAACTTTAACAACAACTTCAAGGACTCCAACAAGAAGTTTAAAGATGTCAACAACTTCAAGTGTCTCAGCACCTTTATCTTTCTTGTTGATCACAGATTTTTGCTCATCATCAATCACATTGTGGTTCACCTTGCCTGATTGATGAGGAGAGTTGTCTGCATATGCTTTCACTGCATTTTTTAGAAGATGATTACCAAAAATAGATATGATATACAATATTTATCAAATTAACAACAAAAAGTAAATTTGTTCACCTTGATCCTCTTTCTTCTTCTTTATCAGCCTAATGTTTTTCTCGTTCACATAAACAAGAACATCTTTTAAAGTATCCTCGAGCTTTGACACACGCTAAAGTAGTTCCACCTCCGCATATATTTCCCTACTTAGTGGCAGTTCCACCTCCACTGATGCTCCCCTAATTGGTCCCATATGACCACCAAAATATTTTACGAATGAATTACCACCAATATCCTCTTCATTATATGGGATTCCTTTCCCAACCTCCTAGGAGCTCTTATTGATGAACTAATGACAGTCACTGTAATAATCTTCATGGTTATTTTTTAGTTTCTACGTGTTTTAACTATTTAATCAATTTCGGTAGCTGTAATATGATATTTATGATCTGCAGGGGTGAGTGGAAAAGTTTCCAAGGTGGTTGAATAAGAGTTATGTAAGTTGTGGAACAGTTCCCAAGGTGGTTGAATGAGAGTTATGCAAGTTTTTCATTTGGAAAGATTGAGAGTTGAAATGGTTGATCAAAGTTAATATTTGAGTAAGTTGAGCTTGGCTTTGAACTCTAACAGTTCTATTAGCTCTAGAATGTGATTTTTGGGTAACTTGGCCTTTTGATTTGAGTTTCGAGGCTTTCATATGGATTTTGAGTCATTGGTTGGGAGTTTGGAATTTTAGAAATTAAGAATTCACTTCGGTCAATATTTGGTCAAGATGATCTCAAATTGGGGTTTTGATGGTTCTAGCAGGTCCAAAATATTGTTTCTAGTCCAATAGCATATTTGATTTGCGCTCATGCAGTTTTGAATGAATCTCGAGGGTCCATTTGGGGAATTGATACTTGGTATTTATGCTGGTTTTTAGCTTCTTTTATCTTTCAACACTTGTTTAAATCATAAACCAACTTCAATCTAGACCTAATCGAGATTTTTTCTGGAAAAGATTCAATTCATCCAAACAAGTAACGGGATCATCTTCTCCATATTAATATATTTTGCCTAATATCGCCAGGACTGGGATTAATTTCCTCATCTTCTTCATAAATATCCTCAAGACCATCACTACCACCCTCAACTCCATTTACTCCATCACTCTCATCAAAATACTGATCAATAACAATCATTGTGTCTGAGTGCGACTCAGTTTCATCTTCTATAATTTTTTGGTCTTTCGATATTTTTTGTATCTTCTTCACCTCTTTTTCTTTTTAGCACTAGAATGAGTGATTACCTTTCCTTTACCTCTTACTATTTTTTATGGTCTACATACAAAAAAATACTATTTTTGGCCAACCATAATATAAAAACAATAGTAATTGATCACAAGTTTATTAATAGACTAGAAATTTTCAAAAATAGAGTTAGAAAAAAGTACTATCAAAACAAGAAAAATAAGTATAAATACCACATATTTTGACCAATAAATATGCGAAAGTTGCATTCAAATGAACAACAATTCAAAAAATCGCTAAACTTCTATGTGCAAGAATAAACAAAAATAGAACAAGCACTATCAAAACAATCAAATTAGGTATAAATAGCATATATTTCAATAAACAAATAGGCTAAAGTTCCAGAAATTTGAAAAAATAATAATTTATGAGCAGTAGCGTTCAGTTCAGACAACAAAATGAAGCAAGGTGAACATATTTGGAAAAAAAATATCAATATGAAACTTAAATTGATTGGAAGCAGAAGATAACTTACCTGAAAATAAAGACTAGCGAGATTTGAGCTTGGGGAAGAAAAGAAATTAGAATGGAGAGTTTGGAGCAGTTACATGTTTAGAACTGGAAAAGTTGAGAGGAGTTGAAAAGATAAATGGACTTATATCTATTTTAGGATAATAGAAAGGTACCTAAGTATATTTTAATAGACTTAAACGTTTACACCAAACTCTTCAAAATAATAAAAAGAACCCTGACCACATTTTTTCCCACTTTTCTGAAACCTAAAATAAAAAAAGAAAGTTTGTGGGCATTTTGCAAACTAAGTCTTGAAAGTGGTCCTCTTGCCAAATTCTCTCGAAAAACTATCTCACCATATATTTTACTCTCAAGAGTTGCTTCATAAATTAAATAAAAATTTAAACCTATGCGACATAGAAAA